>VUQH01078827.1:0-39476 GCA_015106775.1 Etroplus canarensis
GGTGGAGGTATGCACTGGAGAGAAGAGGAATGAAAGTCAGTAGAAGCAAGGCAGAGTACATGTGCATAAATGAGAGGGAGGTGGATGGAATGGTGAAGATGCAAGGAGTAGAGGTGATGAAAGTGGATGAGTTTAAGTATGAGCCCTGCTATGATGTATGGTTTGGAGATGGTGGCACTGACAAAAAGACAGGAGGCAGAACTGGAGGTGGCAGCATTGAAGATGTTGAGATTTTCACTGGGAGTGATCAGGGTGGACAGGATCAGAAATTAGTACATCAGAGAGACAGCTCAGGTTGAGAAGTTATTTGATAAAATCAGAGAAGGAAGGCTGAGATGACCTGGACATGTTCAGAGGAGGGATAGTGGATATATTGGACAAAGGCTGTTGAAGATGTCAGGCAGGAGGAGAAGAGGAAGACCACAGAGGAGATTCATGGATGTAGTAAAGGAGGACATGCAGAGGGTTGGTGTGAAGGAAGAGGATGCAAGGGATAGGATGAGATGGAGGCAGATGATCCACTGTGGCGACTACTAATGGGAGCAGCCAAAAGAGGAAGAACAAGAAGACTAGCTTCTCTTCATCGGCTCCCTGTTAAATCCAAAATTGAATTTAAAATCCTTCTACTCACTTACAAAGTCATAAAGGCCTCATTGTACCATATTTTCCCAATAGAGCACATCACTCTCAGAGTGAAGGCCTACTTGTGGTTCCTAAAGTTTTAAAAGTAGAATGGGAGGCAGAACCTTCAGCTATCAAGCCCCTCTCCTGTGGAACCAGCTCCCAGTTTGTATTCAGGAGACAGACACCCTCTATACATTTAAGATAAGGCTTAAAACTTTCCTTTTTGATAAAGCTTATAGTTAGGGCCTATTTATGCTGCAATATGTTTAGGCTGCTGGGGGGCTTCTTATGATGTGCTGGGCATTTCTTCTCTACCTACCTCTTTTCACTCCCTGTGTATTTATTTGTGACTGCTGCATGTCATTAATTGTTGTCTTCTCTCTTCCATAGTCTGTGGCTCTCTTTGCTCTCCTTTCTCTTATCTCTCTCCCCTCACCCCCAACCTGTCAAAGCAGATGGCTGCCCCTCCCTGAGCCTGGTTCTGCTGGAGGTCTCTTTCTGTTAAAAGGGAGTTCTTCCTTCCCACAGTTCTCACAGTTCATAGGGGATCATCTAAATATTGGGTTTTCTCTCTAATACTGTAGGGTCTTTACTTTACAGTGTAAAGTGCCTTGAGGCAACCTTTGTTGCGAATTGGTGCTATATAAATTGAATTGAATTGAATTGAATTGAACTGCGATCACAAGTGGATGGGCATGGTCAGCAACAATACTCAGGTAGGATGTGGCAGGTTGGTACTAAGAGGCACAAAGTGTGCCAAGAAAATATCCTCCACACATTACATATACTCACAAATACTCAAACCAGCCCATCTGGCACTAGCAACCATGCCATGTTCAGAATCACTTAAATTACCTTTATTCCCCATTCTGATTCTCAGCTTGAACTTCAGCAGGTCATCTTGCCCATATCTACATGCCTAAATGCATTAAGTTGCTGTGATGTGATTGGCTGATTAGATATTTAACAAACAGCTGAACAGGTATGAAGTGACTAGTGAGTGTTTATATACATATTTGTCATTATTCATTACCTTTCTGAGAATTTCACAAACTAGGGAAATTACTGTGAAGATATGGCTTGACTCCTGACCTTTAACAGCTTAGCTATGATGCAACTCTGCTGCTTGTGGTGCAGGATGACATCACTTCTAAAACTACCTCAAGCACTTTTTTACTGTTGATATTCCACAGAAAAAAGGAGAATCATATTTGCTCATACCAGACAATATTTAAGCCAACATAGATATATCTGTGACAGGCCAGTACGGGCTGATAATATCAGCAACCCGATATTTGGTTAGGCTCGCAGGTGGGGTGAAAAAAAACATTCAGGATGAGAACACTGATTCTAATCTCAGCTCATAAAAGCCAAAATATGTTTTGTCATAATCTTAGTAGGCTGGCAGGACAAATAACAGCTGAACTCAAGTGCAAGGTCACATACATTAGACCTTCAAATAAGGAAAAAAATGGGATACATTAAATTGGATCACTTAACTAACTTTGCAAAGTCAAAGCTATGTTTGTGTGTATGCAGTCTACAGCACTAATAACTGGGTGACCAAGACACAATGCAGCTCTAGTGAGGTGATGAAAATAATGTATTATTTATAATCTATGCCATCTCAGAAGACCGAGCCCCATACAAACTAATGTTATATTAAGTCTGTTCTTTATTGCTGCATTTATCTTGGTAGCTAAATTTCACTCCCATTGCTCAATTATCATAAATGAAGAGAACTACAAGGTATTTCAAAGTCAGTGCATTGCATCTTTCTTTTGACTGAGTCGAGATTAATTTTAAATGAATTCTGAAACAAATCATGACACAAAGACAGGAAGAATCTAATCATCTTGGTACCAAAGACTTTCACCAATTACTGCTTCTTTTCTCTCACAACAGGGCTCCAAAAAGCAACCACTAAAGCAAAAACAAACACTATATATTACACCAGTATCATAACTTTAGTGTAACCTACCCAAAAATGCTGGAATTAATGTGACCTGGCAGACTTACTGGCTTGCTTACTTAGAAAATTAGCATGAGAAAGTATTTATAATAAACAAAAAATGTTCATTTCTTATATTGTTAAATATTTGATAGCTTTACCTCTTCTGGCCTTTGAAAACTAACCCTATGAATTATTATAAAAAAGTAATATTGCTTTTTGTTTGAGTTCCTTGTTGCATCCAAGATGTCACAAGTTTAGATAGCTTTGTCTGATGAAACAACTCAACAGATTATCTCAGTTTGAACTTGAGGGCTATAAATTTATGACAGCCTGCTTCAAGATGTTGGTCCCCATTCAAAATGGATCAGCTGAAAGCTTTCTTAAACTCTAAGTACATAAATAAGTTTTCCAAAAAGAGAGGCCCAATCCAAGGGGAATCGCAGCACTGCCAGACCTGATGTCACATTTGAGCAGGCTTTAGCTGCATGTAGGTAAACAGGTTATGGTAAAGAACGAAAGAGGGATGGTACTGGCCAAATGGATTAGTAAGAATTAGCTGTTGTCTGATTTCTATTTTTGTTTTTTTTGTTTTTTTTTAGGGGGGGGTTATAATTTGCCTTTTTAGAATTCATATATGGTAACAGCAATATTGGCTACACTGGAGGCTGCAAAATACTGGTCACTGCCCCAAGAGACTAAGTCTGAAGATTAGCCAAAGCATTCCCAAGTTGGTTCTAGCATGTCCCAATCCATAGTGTAGTCAACAAACTGCAGTGAAATGAGACTTGGCTCCCTGGTTTCTCAAAAGCCCAAATGGACCTCTAACGTGATGTAAACTAGGGATACAAAGTCTGTAACACAAGAGCTTTAAACTGTTTATCATGTCGAATCACGTATTTTTTGCTTGCTTTGGCACAAACGGGAGGCTTAAAGTGAAAATATCTGTTCCCTCTCAACTCTATGGAAATGCAATATCAAACTGATGAGGTATCCCCGAGGAAGACCACAGAGAAGGTTCATGGATGTAGTGAAGGAGGACATGAAGAGGGTTAGAAAGGGAGAAGAGGATGCAAGGGATAGGGTGAGCTGGAGGGAAATGATCTGCTATGGAGATCCCTAATGGGAGCAGCCAAAAGAAGAAGAAGAGGTCAACCCACGGGTTTGTTCTGTTATGTTGTGAAGCCTCAAATTTTTTCACCATTGCAATCTAAGCTTTTTGAATGGGAAACCGATGAAAACTGTCTGCTTATTGGCTAAAGACATGTGATTGACAAAGACTTAGCTAGTAAGACAGTATACCCTTTGTTGTTCGTTAAGACTTTCAGATTCAAGAAAAGTGTTTATTGAGATCTCAGCGTAAGGGGCAGATGACAGTTTTTCCAGAGACTATGAGATACCCAGGCATTATTTTTGTAACCACAAGAGGTAAACCCTCTGGCCATTAGAAATTGGAGAAAATTTTATCTGAGTTCCATGAGTGGGACCACATCCCAAACACTCCCCTTCTGGTAGTAAATGCCTATGTAAATCTACTATCCCTTAACACCCATTTATTCCCGTTTCTGTGCCCCACCCTCCCTGCCCTTTTTCTCTGTTTTCCAACCTCTCTCAAAGGTAACAAGGGATCTGCCAGGCCCTGGAGTCACCGTAAACCCTCAGTGAGGCCTTCCCCAAACTGCAGCCTAGCTCTTTGCATCATTAAGTTTCAGACACTTGTGCATTAGCTTGATGCAATGCCATGTTCCTTTTACCTCAGATGTCAGATTGTGGAGCCAGGAAGGATATCACACTGAAGTTGACCATGTTCCAGTGGTAGCAGTAGTCGTAAAAAACAGGCAGTGTTTCCTCCCTAGCAAGGTAGAGTGATTCAGCAATCATTAGCAATACCTGAAGTGTAATGCAATGCCTTTTTTTTGTGCATGTAAAAACACCATTGCAACACATTCATTAACAGAGTCTGGTTGGTGCTCGGTGTAGGGCTTATTTAGGGAGTCCACAGTGATAGTGCAGATTACAAGTTCTACAGTTTTACTACTGTTTACACATCCTACTGCCATTTTGGATTGCGAAGTTGTGGTTGGTGTGGTTTCTCCAGCTTTTCAAGTGGGAAGTCCCACTTGAAGGGGCGTTCCAGCTGAAAATTCTTACAGGAAACTCTGAATTTCCAACTTCCCAATTAAAATGAAACGCAGCGTGAGTCCATCTTTTAGATACAGTGTGCATGGAACAGACATAGCCGGGTGCTGATTATGCGTTCTCCTACAAAAAATATCATGATTACCTGTACCAATGGTCAGCAACCTTTACTATCAAAAGAGCCGTTTGCAAGCATTTTTGGACTAAAACATCGCTACAAGCACTGCAAAATGTCTTTGAGCTTTTTTTTATGGTGACACAGTCTATTAAGTATAAATTAGCCAATCAATATTACTAACTGGGTGTAAATTAAAGTATTTTAAAACACGAAACTACTTTGCAAAGGACCACAGTCAAATTTTTGCAACAATGGCACCATATTTTGTTACAGTCACAAAAATATGGAACTAAAATATTAAAGAGTTTACTTGTCATCGGTTTTGCAAAGGGAGACTGTAAAGAATCTCTTACAAGAATGATTATTAAAAATGAAAATATTAAAAACATAAATAACCATTGTTTGTTTTTATGTTCATTGGGGTTTTTTTGTCAAAAACAAAAATGGACAAAATAGCCCCATGCAGGTCCCTAGGCTTAAGACCCCAGCAGATTAATACAACAGCCCCTTGGTCAAACTTATAAATTGAAGCAACTGGTTTACCTCGAGCTCTGAGGCCATAGTTAGTGGTGAGTTTGCATTGCAGGGCTGCAAGACTTTGTTCCCATTGTTTCTCATCTTAACACATAATTAACACGTCACTTGTGGGGGTCATCTCACCCCCACAAATGGTCAGAAGACCTTAATCTACTGCCAGAGGTATTGAGATTTACGGTAAGAGGAGTGAGTGAGAGAATGTTGAAGTTGTATCACACATGGAAACTGCACACTCATAGGGGGAAAAAAGCACGGGGTGATTCACCTTTGGTTATATAGCTTCAAAAAAAAAAATCACAATTTAAATCTTGAAAGGAGAGAAGAAACATCCATGTGCGCTGGCAGATTTGGAGAGGGTGTGTGAAGAGAATATTATTAACACTATTAGACATGGGCGTGGCACACAGGCCCAGCATGGAGAAAAAAAGGAGGGGGGGGGAAGAGACAAGTAGGGAGGGGAAGGGCATCACACCAGAAAACACCCATCTGCTTTCTTTCCCATTCTCTCTCTCTCTCTCTTTGTCTCTACCTCTGCCTATTCTCTCTCATTGTCTCTTTACCAGTGTCTATTAGCATCCACCGTTGCCCCCTCTTTGGCCCAGCTGTTGCCTCAGTCACATGGATCCACACAAACGGGTTTATCCCTGATGTGGTACATCCAGAGTTAGTGGCACAGTTTTATAATATGCAATCTAAGTTGATGCAAACACTTGCACAAAGCTGGACTGAACACACACACACACACACACACACACACACACACACACACACACACACACTTCATCATCTTTCTCATTACATTGAGACTTCAAACACTTTTTAAGTGCCTTGACTCACACACTTCAAAAGGGGAAGTACGAGTAAGCAAAGCAAGTGGGCCTCCTACAGTGCTTCCATTTTAGTCAAATATGCTTCCAAAATGTAGTCACATCGCTTAGACACCCTGGTGGTTTCTTCTAATGTAGTTGATCTAAGCAGTCTGCTGTGACAGCCAGTGGTAGGCTGTGTCTGTTCTTGTTATTTGGAGTTTATCAAGAGGCAAATAACCACTAATGTGAAGAACAGTTAAATCTATATTCAAAAGAATAATATGTTTACTCTCAAAAGATTAAAGTTAAGAGGCAGTTAGGATCATATAAATCCAACCTCACATTGCTGGGCTATGAGGAATGGCAGTGTTGCAGGAAAGTGAGTTTGGGGAGGCTTTCTGGACTTGTTGCACACCATTCCACCAATTTCACAAAACAACCCTTACAGGAAAAGAGCATACAAATCTGTAGGCCTATCACATGACTTGAAACTGCTACCTCATGGTTGACATGACCTAATTATATCATTACATGTCTCCAGAGATGACAAATGGTGCTTTTCAATGTTTTTAAGCCTATGACTTGACTGCACTTGAATCACCTTGCTGTTGCTACATAATAAAAGCTGTTGTCTAAATATAATAAATGTGTGCTTATCTTGGGACAACAAGCTTCTGTACATCATGACCTCTGCCAGCCGTTTTCATTAAAGAGTCATTCCTGTTGTCGGTAGGATAAAGTTTGTTATCAAAACTAGACAATTAAGCAGAGATCCCAAGCAAACAGTTTATCTAGAGATTACGGGATAATTAATTATGTTGAGGTACTGTAACTGGCCCCAGCAACCACAGCTGCTTCAGGTTTTAGCACAAATCTGAGATACTGTTATCAAAACAATGGCAGGATTTATACCTGCACTGATGGCCCAATAGTCCAAATCAGTTTCACTCATGAAAACAGTGTATGCTTAATTAAAAGTGTGTTACGTAAGACTGTCAGTTTAAAAAAAAAACAATTATACCATTCAAATCAAATTGACTAAAATTATAATTGGAAAGTGAAGCATTAACAGCTATGACCTTATGTGAGAGATTATATATAGTGCTGAAAAGAGAGTACTGACCTGTACCTTTATGTACCCAGACACTGGATAGTGACTCAGTCAGGCATTCATTCAGCATGAGATTCTGAACTCTTGTTAATGTGGTTGAACAGGTAGTGGTAGGTGTAATGACGGGTGAAGTTCTTGGCAAGCAAATTGGAGAGTAGGGTTAACAGGAGAGCTGGTCAGCTAGGGCTTGTTTCCAGTCTAGCACCTCTTGCCTCACTTATAATTTCTGCTTACCCACTCTGGCAACCAGCAACAGGTTGGTGTGGGATGATTTCAATGCTGTAGCAGCATCTTGTGCTGGGAGACTGATTTGCAGCAACTCTGGGGCTGAAAATGAAGTGCAGAAAATTGCAGTTCCTTCAATGGCCACTTGAGACTGGAACCAAAAGCAAGTCAGTCCCCATGCAAAAATGCCTAACTAACAGTACTAAAAAGCATGTATACAGCCTGTTAGAAACCAAGAATAGTTAAAGAATAGTTTTCTCCTTAATGGCAGCTGCACAGTGAATGATTTGACAATGGAAGCTGTTACCTTAGTCACACCTCCTCTAATTAAAGTGAGCTGTTTGTGTTGGTGCTGTTGGTGCCTCTAGGAGCATTTTAATGGAATTATTTTACAAATAATATGGACTCCTCTGCAGAACATCCAAGAAGTTTCTGCTTCAGTTTTGATGAGTGGGACTGATTTATTTTACTAGTCCGTGACTAAGCCCTGTTTACTTAGTATCTGTGTGAGCTGCATCACAAAATCTATTCATGCAACTTGCTAACTAGATTTTCTAGACCCAGCTGATAACTGAGCATTTCACCCTCTCTTCCAAAGATGATCACTTCTGGATCCAAAACAATAACAACATGGCATTGCTCTAAATGCCAAAACATCAGATTGTTGAGTCTAGAAACCAGTGGGTGACAGCATGGTGGCAATGTCCATCTTTCATATACAGTCTATGGCCTGGCAGCAACTCCCTCTAGAATAAGGTGTTCTACACATTGCACCTTTAAAGTTGTGCTGAGCTGAGTTCGTGGTCAGCTGTGATTGGATAACTGAGGCTATCTCAACTCCTCAATTTCACAGCTCCCCATTTGTCATTCAGTGTCATAAATTCAACATACTTAAGGCTGCTGTGAGTGCAGACAGCTGTTCATAAAGTCTGATTTTTTCCTTCTTTTCAAACAACATCCTTAAAAGTAATTTAAGTCATGTTCTCTTTTGTACTCTGTATACTGTACACAACATATTGGCCAGAAAGGTTTACCTTAAAAGCAAAGCAAGAAAAGATTTATTACATTAGATCGGACTGTACATAAACTGTTCCAGTGCTGTAAATATCTCACTAGCCTGAAGCACCAAATACTGAATTTATTAATCTGCAGTGGAAAACAGTTTTCAATAAATCCATTATTCCCCCCTGTTTTAGTGACAACAGTAAAAACTACAGTGTGTAGCTGTTTCACAAAAACTGAAAGAGCTAAAACACTGGAGCCATATTAACTATATGGACAAAAGTATTGGGCTACCTTCACATTACACCTACAGGAACTTTTATGACATCTACTATGAAATCCGTAACAACTTCCACTCTTCAAGGATGGCTTTCTATAAGATTTTGGAGTGTGTCTGTGGAAATTTTTGAACATTCATCCAGAAGAGCATTTGTAAGGTCAGACACTGATGCTGGATGAGAGGGCCTGGCTAGCAATCTCTGTTGTAGTTCATCCCAAAGGTATTCAGTTAAGTTGAAGTCAGGGCTCTGTGCAGGCCAGTTAAGTTCTTCCTCACTAAACTCATCCAGCCATGCCTTTATGGACCTTGCTTTGTGCACTGGAGCACAGTCATGCTAGAACAGAAAAGGGTCTTTTCTCAAATAAAGTTGGAAGCACAACAATGTCCAAAGTGTCTTGTTAAGCTGAAGCATTAAGATTTCCCGTCACTGGAACTAAGGGACCCAGGCTAACCCCAGAAAAACAACTCCAGAGCATTATCGCTACTTCACCAAATTTACAGTTGGCACAGTGCAGTCAGACAGGTAATGTTTTCTTGACATTCATCAAACCCAGACTTGTCCATCAGCCCGACAGCTAGAGATGCATGATTTGATACTTCATAGAACAAATTTCCACTGCTCCAGAGTCCAGTGTGGCATGCTTTACACAACTCCATCTGATGCTTTGCGTTATGCTTGGTGATGTAAGGCTTGCATGAAGCTGCTCGGCCATGCCACGCAGCTCCTGGTGCACAGTTTTTGTGCTGAGGTTAATGCTAGAGGAGATTTGGAATTCTGTAGTCAACAGTCAGCAGATTGGTGGAGACGTTTCCACACTACGTGCCTCAGCATTTGATGACTCCACTCTGTGACTTTACGTGGTCTGCCGCTGCGTGACTGAGTTGCTGTGGTTCCTAAACACTTCCACTTTGCAATAATACCACTTACAGCTGATCATAGACAATCTAAGAGGGAAGAAATTTCAATGGTAGCATTCTATTACAGTGCAACACTCAAATTCACTGAGGTCTTTAGAATGATCCATTCTTTCACAAATGTTTGTGAAGACAGACTGCATGGCTGGACGCTTGATCTTATGCACCTGTGGCAATGGGATTGAATCAAACACCTGAAATAAGTGATATGACTCAATACTGTTATCCACATAGTGTACTTAAATGATCAGAATTTGTTGTGAGACATTTTTTCTTCTCTTGGCATTTGTTGATAAAATGAAACATTTAAAATACCGCTTTTCTTATTTTTAAATAAAAGCTCTACAGAGGATTTTCTGAGTTGCTACTTTTAAAAACAAAAACAAATCTTTTTTTTTTCCTGTGCAGAAACTTCAGAATTTAGGGAGATGGCTCTGTAAGCAGAAAATAGCAAGGGTGCTCTAAACAAAACTTTTCATCTTGCAAGAAGACGGCTTGTACCTTGACTTGAACATAGGCAAGCGAGCCAGACAGAAAAACAGAGAGACAGAAAGAAAGAAAGGGAGGGAGGTGTGTTTATTCATGGCTGCCATGACGCCTCCAGTGTCAGGTGACTTACAGGAAAGAAGTTGTTGTTCGCTTTGCCTCTCTCTCTCGTTCTTGCTCGGTTTCTCTTTCATTTGGGCCCTTTCCTCTTTTTTCCTCGTTTCATAACTTCTGACATGAATTGTTTTTCTCTCTCAATTCCCCGACTTTACTGCCCATGTTGTTTATCGTATTAACTCATCGGTGTACAAATGTCAAAAAACAGGCAAGTGACACTGCATCAAAATTGTATAAGATAATGGAGTCACTGATTTAAAAAAAAAACCTGAAAGAAAAACTAAGATATTATGTGACACTACAATGACAGTGGTTTGTTGTGGATTTAGTTATGTGAAATTTTTTTTTTATCCCAACCCCTTTAATGTGAGTGTGCATACCCATCCATAGCAAACTGGTGAGTGTGACACATTCCAGTGGAACAGCTCACCATTAGTCTAGAGGTAGATGGGACACAGATAACTCTGTCTACTCAGGGAAAGCTCAGCAAAAACACATTGATGGATTTTTTTCAGTCACAAATTAGCTCCTACTCTGAACAAAGCTGTAAGTGCAGGAAGTAGTAACTGATGGAAGAAATACTGAAAGTGATGGCAGTGGTATTGGTAAAGTTGTTAGTCATAGTAAAAAGTAGCATAGTAGTAATAAAAAGAAGTTCAGTGTTATTGCTTGTTACCGACTCACTGTAGTGTCATTTCATGTGCGAGTGAGTTCCTCCCACATGCATATCTTTGATGTCTCGCCTCCAACAATAAATTCTGCAGCCTTTTTTTTTTAACCCACTTCAAGTCAAAGCAAACTGCAATGAAAACTCTGTGGAGGGGGATATTGTAGCTGAAAACAGGAAGGTCATTAATCTTCGGAAGAAAGCGAGCTGACACACAAGTCACGGCACACAAGGAAGCAGCCCCAGCAGTTAAGCTTTAGAGACTGGCAGCTACCTACAGTCTAGCTGCTTATCCATCTTTCTTTTCTCAGATTTTCTCCTTTCAAGCAGCTTCATTTTATTTGCCCCCTCTCTTCCTTCCAGTCACAAGATCCACAGAGAGATATACTTCCTCACTGGTGTTTTGTTTTTAAAAACCAGGATAAACTTCCATCACTGTACAAAACACTGATAATAATAGGCAAAATAACAGTGATAGACTGACCTTTTAACACCCAAACAGGTCATTGGGGAAGGGTTAGGGATTGTTCTTGCCACATGCAGGTACTAAAAGATGTTATTTTCCCTTTTGTGTGTTCCGCATAGGCAAAACGAATTTAAAACAAATGAAGGTTAACCTAACGTTACCACTAACTTAAGACAGGTCGCCGGTGAGCTGGTAGATATTAAGAGGTTAAAAAATTGAATTTCTGTCTTGCAGTTGAAGGCAAGTCAAGTTTCAGTTTACTTTCAAGTCTAGCCACACTCACATGATACACTAACTGACCAATTCATTAGTTATGCCTTGTTAATACCAAGTTGGAACCCCTTGTGCCTTCAGAACTGCTTTCACATTCAACAAGGTGCTGGAAACATTCCTCAGAGATTTTTGTCATGACGTGACAGCATCACACAGTTTGCTGTAGATTTGTCCACAGCGCACATATATATGATGCGACATCTTACACAGCATTCCAAAGGTGCTATATTGGATTGAAATCTGGTGACTGTAGAGGCCATTTCAGTACAGCGTCATGTTAAAGAAACCAGCTCGAGATATTTTGAGCTTTGTGACATGGTGTGTTATGCTGCCATCATAAGATGGGTACATTGTGGTTATCAGAAGAAGAAGCAATGACTGTGGCATTTAAACAGTGCTCAGTTGGTACTAAGTGGCCCAAAGTGTTCTAAGAAAATATCCCCCTCACTGTTACACCAACACCACCAGCCTCAACCATTGATGCGAGGCAGGATTTAACCATGCTTTCGTATTGTTTATGCCAAATTCTGGCAGTATTATTGGAATGTTGCAGCAGAAGTCAAGACTCATCTGACGAGGCAATGTTTTTCCCATCTTCTGTTGTTCAATTTTGGTGAACTGTAGCCTCATTTTCCTGTTCTTAGCTGACAGGAGTGTCATTGTTGGTGTGGTCTTCTGCTGCTGTCACCCTTCTGCTTCAAGGTTCGACAGGTTTGGCATTCTGAGATGCTCTTCTGCAAACATTACTTGTAAAGTGTGGTTATTTGACTTGATGTTGCCTTCCTATCAGCTCCAAGCATTCTGACCATTCTCCTTTGTTATCTGGAATCAACTAGTTGTTTTCACACAGAGAACTGCAGCTCACTGGATATTTTCTCTTTTTCAGACCAGTCTCTGTAAACCCTAGAGATAGTTGTGCAGAAAAATCCAAGTAGAGCAGCAATTTCTGAAATACTCAGACACCAAAAACCATGGCTCAAAATCACTTAAATCTTCCTCACTCTGATGCTTGGTTTGAACTTCAGCAGGCTGTCTTAACAATGTTTAGGTACTGTCACATGACTGATTGACTACACATTTGCATTAATGAGCAGTCGGACGCCATACCTAATGAAGTGGCGAGTAAGTGTATACGCATGTAGCAAAGACTTTGAAGATATTTTATGAAAAGGTGAAGTGCTTTAATGTTTGGCCAATAAAGTAGGTTCTGAGACCACAGAGCTGATGCTATGACAGCAGGTAAGGTTTCAAATATGGACACTGCTGTAAAAAGCCACACATTTTTAAACCTGTCACTGACATCATCAACCCAGCAGCACAGAAGATCTGTAATGTCAAGGTGGGCACCGACGATAAGTGACCAGATGTGAAATATCTCACCTCCTGTCCCTGATGACAGCATTAAATAACAACCAGAAAGTTGTTTTTTTTTTTCAGAACATTATGATGCCACAGTGAGGCTCACCTTAGACATATTGAACATAAAATATCATCCCTTTACATTCTTATTTCTATTTAGCCTGTCAGATAGCTTTGTTTTGTAAAACTGCAGTGACTTTAACCAATAAATTCGAATCAGTTCATCTTTGAGTAAAAGTGGACATTTGTGCCAGATGTAACTGAGTCCCCTCTAGTGCTCTTGAGACTCACAAGAATGTGATGGACGGTCAGTGTTATCAGCAGCAAAGAGGCGTAAAAAAAATTCTTTCAATGGTTCACCACAGTTTCGCGTTTCCTTAACATAACCGCATTCAACTGTACCACCACAGATCCCACTTTCAATAAAATGTATTTTTCTATGGCCGTCAATTTCCACACTACACTTTCACAACCAAAAATGACATCATCTTTAGATGTTTTCAAAAATGATTCTTGTCCCGTACAGTAGTGTGGTACACTCCCTAATTTTGTTGTCACAGTACTGCACTTACAGCCCAGTGAGTGCTCTGAGTCAACAGAAGCATTAGTGACTCTTAAAATCACTATTGTACACTCGTGTCAGTGACACCTGTGTGATCAGTCATACTGACACAGAACACAACAGAAAGTCACAGAGTATGAGGTGTCAGAAGCTTTAGTCTATTACAACCAAGTGAACCAACAGCACACAAGAACTGCACCTTTTATGAGTACAAAAGGTGAAGGCTTGTACTGTTTACTCCAATTAGTACTGTTTTGTCAAAGTCCACATTTCCCACATCTCTCCTGGGAAAGTAGTGAGTGCAAAGTTGACATGAGTCAGAGCAGAGAAGTTAGTCTTAGGATAAAATTAAGGATCAAGTCAAGGCTGAAAACACAAGACTTTACCTTAAAAGTTATCTGGTATGCAAATTCATATTTCCTTCTAATTTTGAAAACCAGAAGAAGATCATGTAGACAGAATGGGTAGTAGGAAATAACAGAGTCATGAAAAACAATAAAAATAAAGATCCCTTAGCAATAAGGTGCCCATCAAAGCAGGAAGCACCACTCCTGGGGACTGACCCTTGAGTTTACTGCAATATAAATTTAACTTTGTCCTCTAGTACGTTATGTTACTTTCAGATGTTACTTTCACAGTACCTAAAACGATGCCAAACTTTAGTTAAATCTATCATTGTTCATCAACAGTGTTGTGAATCTCCCTACTTGCGTAACCTATGTTAAAGCAATAATCATTAATGCCTTACTATCATTACATCACCATGTACTTCTGGCTGCTCTCTTGTATTCTCCACAGCTGATTAACCTGCATTGGTAATTTTCGCCAGATGCCCTTCCTGACGCAACCCTCCATGGTGAGAGGGGCTTGTGTAACCACCTGGAATCGAACCAGGGACCTTTCTCTTGTATGGTGAATGTGTAAACCACTACACTACAAGGACACATCATTACATCACCATCACTGTAATAAAATAGTCATATGAAAAAGAAAAGTTTCAGAGGACTCGATGCAGTCATATAAAAAACTAAGTACACCCCATGATTCAGTAGCTTCTAGAAGCACCTTTAGGAGCAATAACTTGAAATAATGGTTTTCTGTATGACTTTATCAGTCTTTCACATCTTAATAGAGGAATTTTGGCGCGTTTCTTTAGAACGTTACTTCAGTTCATTGACAATTGTGGGCATTTGTTTATGCACAACTCTTTTAGGGTCCTGCCACAGCATTCCAGATCTTTGACTAGGCCATCGCAACACATTCTTTTCATTTTCAGGATTGACCCAGCTGACCCAGCTTCCTTCAATCTTTAGCTATTGGACAGATAGACTTGCATTTTATTCTAGAAAATGTTGGTATACAGAGGGGTTCATGGTTGACTTAATGACTGCAATGGTGTCCAGGTCCCATGCCTGCAAAATAAGCCCAAATCATCACTCCTCCACCACCGTACTTGACAGCTGATGTTTGTGCTGATATACTGTCTTTGGTTTTTTACGAATCATGGCACACTGTGCATTATGGCCAAACATCTCAGCACACTGTTCCAGAAGTTACGCAGCTTGTTTAGATGCAACTTTGCAAACCTAAGTCATGCTGCCATGTTCTTTTTAAGAGAAATAGCTTTCTCCTGGCAACCCTTCCAAACAAGCCACACTTATTCAGTTTTCTAATTGTAATGTCGTGAACTTCATCATTTAACCTGCCAACCGAGTCCTGTAGAGTCTAAGATGTAGCTCTTGAGATTTTTGCATTTTCTCTGAGCATTGCATGGTCTGACCATGGGAGGTCTACTCCTGGGAAGACTGTGGTATTGTATTAATACACACCTGAATGCTCCAGACCAGCAAACCTCCAAAAACCTCTGCATTTATAGAAGTGATCACACTAGCTAAGGATCAATTACTCAAGTGCATTTGCAAGTGCAATTCTGAGCACCTGGCTGCTGGTTACTCTCTTAATTCCTATGGCAGCAGTAAGGGTGTACTTAAATTTTCACAGGGCTGCATAGAGTTCCGTGAAAACTTTACCTAACTTTACATTAACCTTCATTCCATTTTATCAGTTTAGAAACAGTAGGGGGGTGTAGATACCTTTTGTCCCTGTACTTTTAGGGTTTACTGTCCTAAACTGGTAACATCTAAGCCAGCTACAAGATGTGTGGACACACTGTGAAAAAGAAAAAGCTGCTACAATAACGGGTAAAATTTGGCGGGAAAAAGTTCACTAGTTTTCACTTCACCACTTCAAAACTTGGATGCCACTGAACCAGACACTGTTTCAGAGTCACCATCCGGTGGTGCAACCAGATTACTCTAATCTTGTTATTTCAAAGAGCACAGTTATCAGTTTTCATGAGTTTATTGGTGTGGTCTGTTTATATGAAAATATTTCTTGTACTGATAAGGATTATAGTAATCCAGTTCCATACATGTAATCTATTACTCTTTTTTCTTGCTGATACCCTCCTACACTAGACCAGACTGGCTGAGTCAGCTCCACTGCTCTATCACGATTCAGCCTGACACACTTTCCCTCCATTCACCCCCCCTCCCCAACTTTCCTTCATGAATCTCTTCATTCATCCTAAGCTGCATTCAAAACTTGCTCACTGCTCTGCTATTGCTTTTCATCTCTCTCTGTTTTGTCTGATTGCATTTGCTCCTTTTAAATCTCTTTAAAATGACATGCAAACATCCTACATCCACAGTTCTCTCCTCTTTTTCTTTTTTCGACCCCCCCCACTATCTCTCTCTCTCTCTCTCTCTCCTTCTCTCCCTCCCTCCCTGCTGGCTGCCTTCAGGGTAGCAGAAGGGAAGTGAATGGCTTCAGCCCTCCCAGCTGGTCCCATCACCCAGCAACCCAGAGCAAAACAAAAGAACACACACACAAGCCTGCAAACAGCCAGGCAGTGCACACACACGCACGGGTTCACCGGCAGATGAGTGTATGCATGTTCCTAGACACATGCAGACAGATATGCAGATGTATGCACGCACACACACCCGTACCCCCACCTTTGCCCTCACAAACTCACATCTATAAACAGCCAGCCAGTCAGCCAGCCGTCCCCTGCAGACTCCCACCCATCATCCTCTCCTCCAGTCCTCCACCCATCACCCATCGTCCCCTTCTCCCCTCCCCAGCGCCCTCTCCAGACACCCAGTCCTTTGTCCACATTCTGCTCCACACACAAAAAAGACATATTTGGGGGAAAAAACAGATGAACATGTGTTGATCCAAAAAAAAAAAAAAAAGAAGTCCATACAAAGTGCACGCTAAATGCATCGTTTGTGTTTGCGGTGCTCACACACACACACACACACACATTCATATGCATACATAAAAATTGCATTCAAGCACCAAAACAGAGCTCAATTGTTATCTTCGATTCTGGAAGTGGACTGTAGCAAATTACAGTTCGAGAAACCTGCATGATTGGTGTGTGTGTGTGTGTATGTGTGTGTGTGTGTACTCAAAGCCAAACTCCTGCCCGAGATCCTCTGTAATATATCATCAGTGTGTGCAGGTCAGTGCATTCCAGGAGACATATTGTGATTAAGGCCTCTAACTGAGGAAAGTATTTGCTTTTCTGCGCCTTGATTCTTCTGTGGTGTTTTTCAAAGTTTGAAAGGATGAATTGTGACAAACCCCAGAGAAGAACTGACAACTTCAATGCACTTCACTAGGAAAAGGATATGATACAATCAGAATATTCTGCCAAGTCATTTTTCATCATGCAGGTGAATGTCTTTCACAATCTAGGTAAATGACCAGAGACATCAGTGATATTGACCAGAGTCTGGGCCTGTGTCTGACCAGGTCCTGTGTCAGCTGGACACATCCTTATAAAAGGTTACAACCTGAAATGCATTGGTTTCACATTTTTTGTAACCTCCATATGGAGGCATTCTGTTTTTGGGCTCATAAGAGATATCATATTTAGATGGCAACTGAACAGTTGGTTCTTGGGAGGAAAATGGGCAGATATGGCCAGGTGACCACGCTGAAGCAAAAGCAAAATGTCAGGACTTAATGAATACTCGTGAGGACATCACAGAAAAGGGAAATAATGTGGACTTACATTCTCAGAAAAAGCGTACAGTAAAAGTGAACTTATGTCCATGTAGGTGCAGTGTATATGAATGTACACATTAGAGCTTATTTTTTGGACTCATGATAACTATGTGTACATTTTTGAGGGCCAAAAAGGTACCTAGATGTTCCCAAATAGTAAAAGCTACATATTGACACCATTTCCTCTGGATTTTAAAGTGTAATATCAGGAGACAGTCTGCGTTCAGCCACATAAAAGTAGAAATTAGGTCAAATATAAGCTTTACTCCTTCTTTTTTTTCTTCTTCTTCCTTTATTTTACTGCTTCCTTTTACTTAAACTGAAATAATTGAAACCATTCTTACAATTTTCTCTCCTCATCTTTCTCTACTTGGCTTGTGTATTGGTGAGAGCCATGCAGGAGTGGCAGAAGTATAGTAGGTGAAGGTGATGCAGGTCATGTATGAGGACAGTGAGACAGTGGTGAGGTGTGCAGTAGAAGTGACAGATGGGTTCAAGGTGGGGGTGGGATTACATGAGGGATTGGTTCTGAGCCCCTTCTTGTTTACAATGGTGATGGAAAGACTGATAGATGATGGTCAGCCATGAGTCTCTGTGGACCATGATGTTTGCAGACGATATTGTGATCTGTAGTGAGTGTAGGGCACAGGTGGAAGAGAGGTGGAGGTATGCACTGGAGAGAAGAGGAGTGAAATTCAGAAGAAGCAAGACAGCGTACATGTGCGAATAAGAGTGAGACAGACGTGAACATGCAAAGAGTAGAGGTAGTGAAGTTGGATGAGTTTAAATACTTTGAGTCAGCCATCCAAAGCAGCAGACAGAGCACAAGAGAGGTGGAGAAGAGAGTGCAGGCAGGGTGGAATGGGTAGCAATGAGTGTCAGGGTGCTTTGTGACAGAAGGATAGCAGCAAGAGTGAAAGGGAAGGTTTACAAGACAGTAGTGATAGTGACAGCAGTAGTGACAGTAGGAGATGGTGGTGCTGACAAAAAGACAGGAGGTGGAGCTGGAGGTGGCAGAATTAAAGATGTTGAGATTTTCACTTGGAGTGATCAGGATGGACAGGATTAGAAATGAGTACATCAGAGGGACAGCTCATGTTGAGAAGTTTGGAGATAAAATCAGAGGCAAGGTTGAGATGGTTTGAACATGTGCAGATGAGTGATAGTGGATATACTGGACAAAGGCTGTGGAAGATGGAGCTGCCAGGCAGTAGGGCAAGACGAAGACCATAAAGAAGGTTAATGGATATAGTTAGTGGGACATGCAGGGGGTTGGTGCATATAGGTTGGCGTTTCTCTGAGCATTGCATGATGTGACCTTGTACTGAATTTGCTGCAACATCCACTCCTGGGAAGATTGTGGCACTCTGTTGACACACCCCTGAACTCTCCAGACCAGCAAAATGCCAAAACATCTGCTTCTGTAGAAGTGGTCACACTGACTGATGATCAGTTAAAGAAGTGCTTTTGATTAGCAGCACCTGGCTGCTACTTACCATATTAGTTCCTATGGAAGCAGTAATTGTCTACTTAAATTTTCACAGGACTCTATGCAGTTTGCTTGGTGTTCATGAGTCATTGTGAATATGCAACTCTGGTCACATGATAACAAGGGTTTATATTACAATAGAGGAGTGAAAATTTTTTTTAAAGTCCTGCATATTTCCCTTACCGATGGCCTTCATTTTATTACCATCATCACTATTGCAATCCCAAACAACAAGACACTGGCAGGATTTTGCCCATCATGAACTGCTCAGCTAGAATCAATACAGTTTTTTAAATCTAAGCATCTTGAGCAAACCTTTAAAATGACCACTCCAGAACTGTATTTTGTTGCATATTGAATTTTCTTTTATTATGTAATCTCCAAGACATGAACACACAAATGCATTACCTGCAGAGAGCCAAAGCAGCTAATTATAGTGGACAGCTCTAGCAGAGGGACTAAAATGGAACCATTTGTGCAACAAAATAAAATTTATCTTCATAAAATCAGAGGGGAAGCAGTCAAAGCAATGACTGGAGGGGGGGAAAAACAACACAACAGACTACAAAACATTTTGCTCAACTTTCTCCTTCAACACAGTGATTGTGAGCCAAACCAAGCCTGGAAGAAAAATGCTTTGCTTCCAAGGTTCTTCAGCCTAAACCACTCAAACAAACAAATACCATGGAAATGAAATGAAGTTAGATTTTTTTTTTTCCTTTTTTTTTTTTGAAGCACCACAACATGGAAAACCTGAGAATGTGAACTGCTTCTTGAGGCACGGGAACGCTAACAGCAAATAGGAATGAAAACTGGGGGAAAAAGATCTGGACTGAGTAAAGTTGAGACTAATCTTTTCTGAACACACTGCTTAAGCATAGTTCAGTCAAGATCACTATAGTCACAATAAAGATTGTTATTTCCATCTCCTGTAATCGATATTTGGCTGGATGGCTCTGTTTACCCAGCACAGATGTGACACTGATTAGGTCAGATACCACTTGATAGGTGGGGCCAGAGCTGAGGTGGGTTACAAAGTGGTTTGGAGTTGCACAGCAACTGTGGGCAGGATCCAGCTGGACAAGTAGAAGGGTAACTCTGCTATTTGCACCAGTCAAGCCCAGTCTAGTCCACCTGAGATGAGGCTACTCCAAACCAGTGGGGTTTGGACTAGTCAGCTGGGTTTGGCTCACCTCTAAATTCTCCACTTCAGCCCAGTCCAACCAGTATGTCCCAGTCTTGTCTACAACAATCTTAATCAAATCCCGCTGAGACAGTCTGGCTCTGCAAACTGGCCCAGCACCAGTTCCATCACCAGCCCCAGTAAACACAAGGAACACAATACAACCCAGAACAAACACCTGATCACACATAAACACACACACAAACTGCCCTTATGCAGCAGAGGGATGTGTTTGCTCTCCTCCTCATTAATTATTGAACAGAAAAAATCCATCCAATAGCTAAGACTCATGAAAACCGGCGTCAGCTACACACACACAAGCACAATTAAAACCTTTTACAATATACTGACAGTCCAAGCTGAATTTCTAATATTATTTTCAGGTATAACCCCACGGTCAGCACATTAAGATTGATTATCAGTTAATTTTTGGGACTTTCTGACAAGCAGGTGTCAATTTTAACTAAACCACATGGCTATCCACCCATTTTATGACACTGAAGAATGTCTTAGAGCCCTCCCATGTATTTTTTAGAGATCTGAAAACAACAACATGTTAGTTATTGTAGTTTGGCCCACTTATCATCATAGTCAGCAGCTGGAGCTGCAGCAGGGGCTGTCTCACACACACACACAGGTGATTCAAAATAAATAAAGCTGGTTGAAAATCATCAGGCTTTTAAGTTTTCTTCAATTGCAATTTGCATCTGTGGGTATATTGCAAACAGGAACTACCAACAGCCAATTCAGCATAGTGAACGTGCCAAAAAGTGTAAATAAATAGAAACAAGCAAGAGCAGCAAGAAAAGCAGATGTTTTTCTTCTTTAGTAGCATTTTGCTAAACAATAACTAACCTCTTAGATTTACCCAGTGACCAAAGAGTGGGTAGTTGCCCTCAGATTGGAAACCACATTAATGCACTAAGCAATGTGATGCATGCAGTAGAATAACACCGCTTTCCTACCACAACAGCAGTCCAGTGCTTTTCACCTGTTTAAAGTGTTTGCACGACCAGCTGTGTGGGTTTGCCACCCAAAGGACTCACTGCTGGCTTCCAAGCTGGGACCAAATTATGGTGTTACACACATCATCATTCAGTCAAAGACCCAAACAGTAATCTCTCCAAATGCTACTCTGCACCACTGACACAGATATCAGCTTCTTGAATGGCAGCCAAGCTGACACAGCACTGTATAACGAAGTATATAATCATTAGGCCATAATCATACAGTGACTGGAAGCCAAATATCCCACTATCAGGGCTGGCATGTTAATGCTCCCTCATTCATTCAACATTTGCCATGTTGATTTTTTATTGGGGGCTCAATAGTTTCTGCAATGCTGTGTTACTGACAGTGAACTGAGGTATAGGCTAGTGGAAGGAGGCTGTTCTGAATATAGACTTTGCAAATAATTTTATAGAGTGTCAACATTTAGCAACATTTAACCTTTAGGTAGTATCTATTTAAATAGGCAACACTTTTAATATCTCAATGAACAGTTTCAGTGTACAGAAAATATCCTAATACTCATTCTGCAGAAGAAGTAACAAGACAGTTTCAATGAATGAATGAATGAATGAATGAATGAATAAAACTATAGTCCCGCTCAGCAAATATACTATTCTGCCAGACGCATTCTCACAAAAATACATAAAAGTACATACCATGACAGTAAATTGCCACATAACTTGTAAGATTTAAATCTATTGTTTGAACAAGAATTGTAGATTTTAAAATGTTGGATTCAATGAGAAAAAAGCCCTATATGGACCGACATTCAGTGACCACTTCATCAGATGCATCTTTCTAGTACCCCTTTGCATTCAAAGCTGCCTTAATTCTTAATGGCATAGATCCAACAAGTTGCTGGAAACATACCTCAGAGATTTTGGCCCATATTGACATGACAAGATAAGATCACACGGTTGCTGCAGATTTGACGGCTGCGCATCCATGATGTAAATCTATCGTTCCACCACATCCCAAAGGTCGTGTTCAAGAAGCCAGTGTGAGTTGATTTGAGCTTTGTGACGTGGCACATCCTGCTAGAAGCAGTCTTAAAGGGCTGGACATGGGCAGCAATAACACTCAGGTAGGCTATGGTGTCTAAATGATGATCAGTTGGTAGTAAGGGGCCTAAAGTGTGCCAAAAATGTTCTTCACACCATTATACTACCACCACCCCTAACCATGGAAACAAAACACGATGATTCCATGCTTTCCTGACCCATGAGCCTACCATCCAGAAGTAACAGCCAAAATCAAGATTCATCAGACATTTTTCCAACCTTCTGTTGTCCAATTTTGGTAACTTTAGAAAGCTTTCGTAAGTTTTAGTTTCTTGTTCTTAGCTGACAGGAGTGGCATCGGGTGTGGTCTTCCACCACATTCCAGGTAACTTAAGTCACCTTTCTTCTCCGTACTGATACTCAGTTTGAACTTCAGCAGGTTGTCTTGCCCATGTCTACATGCCTAACTGTACTGAGATGCTACCATTTGATTGGCTGACTAAATATTTACATTGATGAGCAGCTGAAGAATGAAGAGGCCAGAGAATGTATAGGATGTTACATGAATGTATATTCACTTTATTTACACACACAGCACAATTACAGTGGTTATTGTGTGTTATGATATTATGTGTTTTACTTTCATCTTTGACCACTTCAATTCAATCCCAGCACGTTTTAAGATTATTGTGTACTGTACTGTGATTGAATCATTTGCCAATGTATGCTTAAATGGGGGCAATACAGAACTCATGCCTGGATCTCTACGAACCTTACAACCTCTATCTTAAAAGCCAAGGTCAAAATGTCAGCACATATTATAAAGCTGATTGTTCTGATCATTGCTGTCGTCATCAACACTTACCACATGCTTAATCACTGTTGCAGAATAAGTGTGCCCACTTCCACTCCCCTCACGACAGCTTTGTAGTCTCTGAAGCCTCCCCCAGAAAAAAATAATGCAGTTCACTACACAAAACCTGCTCTGGAACAGCTCCAAAGAAAGATAGAGCCCAAGATGCTGACCCAGCATCTAAACTCTTTAAAATCACAATAATTTTTTTGTACATTGCTTTTGATTCATTATTTTCCTTTTATTTTACATACAGCATCCTTTGAGCCTTCCTTTGAGTGGTACATTTGCATTATGGGTGCAGCCCCTCAGTTCATCCTCTGAAACAAGCTTTTTCAGCTCTGATACCCCGCCAACTTTCTCCTGATTGGCAGCCTAACAAAAAAATTCTAACAGAAAGTGGGTGGAGCTGGTGCCTGAGATGACCCTATTAAGGATATCCCCTATTTGTGATGTCATACAGAATCACAAATAGAAAAAAACTGTCTGAAACGGGGCATTGAAAGCTTCTAAAATCTGAGCTTTTGGCTCACAGGGTTTACTTGTACATATCCAGCCATGTTTATTATGAACATCTACTACTGTAACACTACGTATATTAACAGAAAGGAAGAAAAAGCATAATAGTTGCCCTTTAAAATAATATCTTAATGAGATGCTTGACTAACGGTGTCTATATTTTTTAGTTAGAATCTTTTCCATTGAACTTGTTAAATTTCAGGTGCCCATCACACTACAAACATGTCTCTGCAAAGTAAATTAGTTCTGAAATACAAGGCGCACACTGGCTTTCATGCAGCGTGATGAATTGAATGTGAGAGTCTACGTTAGCATCGAGCAGCATTTTCTCACTGTCTTACAGAGTGGGAGGAAGAATGTGTGGGAGGGGGTATTCCAACGGAGTACATGATGTAACACAGAGTACTATATAGGTAGCGGAGCAATGAGTCACTGTGCTAAGGGACGTAACATGATAACCCCCCAACGAGTCAACATCTGTGCAAGCGGCTTAGTTAGGAGCTCGGCATTTTCTCAACAGACACTGTAAATCTGCTCTTTTCATCTCCATGTATATCTAATAAACCATGTAACCTGCCTTTCCATCTATCCATATATCCGAATGCAGCCTAATCCATTATTAATACTTTGGGTTTTTTTCTTTGCTCCTGTACAGAGGCCTGCTCTGCAAATGCTGCCTCTCTGACATCCGATCCCCTCGCCCATGTGTGTGTGTGTTTGAGTTGTGCATGTACAGTGTGTGTCTCAGATCTCTGCTTGTTGCGTCTTGTTTCCTCAGGATCTCTGAATGCAGCACAATGCTTCCTCAGTTATTAGATCCTAAGTGCATTGCAATGCACGTCGTAAACACACTGTAAGTGTAGCAGAGAGCAACACTTATAGTGGTGTAAAACTGTAATGCAATGTGCTTTCATTACAAGGCCTGTTCTGAGAGTTAAAATGCCACCTCGAGAAACACTAATTTTAACATTTTAAGTTTGACTGCACGCATTTATACACAAATGCACATTGGAAATTTACACAGATAAGGTCCCCTCACCTCCTGCTGCTTAAAGATGTGACATAAAGATATGATGTTGGTGGATTATTTTTGTTCTCAAACAAAGTGGAGTATTTGGAGTTTGGAGGATGTCATTGTGCTCTTCAAGCCTTTCTTGAGCAGTTTTTGCTTTGTGGAAGGCACCTCGTCCTGTTGAGGAAGGGCACCACCTTTGCAACAGCAAAGTGACATCAATATGAGCTCAGTCCGTTGGGACTTGGACTGGGAACCAGAGAGTCACCGAGAGGATGCTGGTTCAAGACGCACCTGGAAAAGCTGGAACAAGGAAAACGTTGCCAAGCGCTGGTTCAAGGCCCCTATGGACCACTATGTATGGAGGATGGACTGGAAGCCAAGGTACCTTTAAGCAAGGCACCTTGCTCCCCAGGCACCTTCATGGGCTGCCTTCCTCGCTCTGTCACCTCTCTGTGCAAGTCAACAAGAGTTCTGTTTGTGCATGTGTGTAATTCAAAAACTGCATGTAGCTGTATAACATCACAGAGTGGAGGATTTGAAATTTCCCCATCTGAGGGATGAATGAAGGATGGCTTTCTTTCTTTCTTGTAAGCTCCAGAATGAACTTCCACACTTCATTTTAAACATTCCAAAATCTATTCTAATTTTAATATGTGAGCACTGCAATAAAAGGCATCATTATGCTAAAAAATACAATTATTCCAATAACTGCCAGTATAACCCTGCTCCAGGTTTTCTTCCTGACTATTACAAGATCTCAGAAGATAAGAAAATGCGGAATCCAGAAATTACACAATGGAGCCCTTATTGCAAACATAGCTGTTTTACACATTCCTACACTACAAACTTGAAAAGCACATACATAAAAAATAAAAGGCATGAAACATCTCAAAGTATTAAATATATAAACAGTAGTGTCCCATGACTGTTTCTGCCTATGATAGAGTTGTATCCACATCCCCGTGTGGGAGAGAAAGAGAAGGAAAGAAGCGAGAAAAAGTTGCTGCTTGTTTGAATAATGAAAAGGAGGTCAGTGCCTGAAGGGGTGGGGCGATGGTGAATGCTCTGCTCAAAGTAAAAGCATTGAGAACATAGAGCCACTGCATGAGCACACACATGGATTGCTGATTGTGGTAGCAGACTAACAGGTAAGGTGGCAAAATCCATGTGCGCATCTCATCTTTGCACCTGCAACTGGATGCAAGGTGCAAATGCTACAAAGCACGAGTACAGGAAAAACACGAATATGTTGTGCACAGAGATCATACATAAACACTGTCACCATGAATCATGGGAGAAAGAGAGAGAGAAGTGATAACATCCACGCTTACAGCCTGACAGTCTGGATCTTTTAGCCGTACACCTGGAAATGCACGCACGTAAAGAATGTGGAAGGTCCTAAAGCTTAGTCTGTGCCTTTAAGATGATCTTCACTACAGCTGCTGAAGGTCATTACATGTGACACCAGAAATGTTATGGAAGAGGTTCCCATGTTTTCCCTAGTTTGGTATTCTTAGTCATACCAAACTAGTAATCCATAGAAAAAAAAGACAGACTTAATAAAAACAAAGTATTTTCAACAGTGTAAAGACTGAAGTTTCCTTAAAAACAACAACCACTGATCTGCGTTTTAACATGTAACAACTGCATTTCCATCAAAACTGAGCTTCTTTTTAAAGACAGTGTCCAACTACTTAAATTGCTGTTGGCTACCCCTCAATCAGGCACTGACTGAGCTTCTGCAATGTGTCTGACTCATTAGGCATTGAGTTAACAAAAAGTTGGTGTACCTAATGAAGTGACCAGTGATTGTATATGACAATGTATTTTTAGCAGACTATAGCAGCAAAGATGCTTGGTATCTATAGACTTTTGCAGGTTGTTCTTTTCATGCCTTTTTGAGGACAAAAGTGCGAGTAGTGTGACCTAACATTCTTCAGTCAATATCCATGACCCTCATTGTGCTGTGTAGAGACAGCCAACCACTGCTGCTTATGTTTATCCCAAGTGATAAACAATTCAAAACTAATTTCAACTGTAGGTTGCAACCCACACATTTGCATAGCTGGCAAAATTTAAAACCCAGTAATAGGACCACTCTTGTGGAAATGCAAATCGGGATTAGAGTTTGCCGTGGGAATTTTATTTATCTGTAACTGTACTTTGTACCTTTCAATTTTTATTCAAAGGCCCAGATACTTTGTAACATTATTGTTAATCAACTGATGACTGAATCAGAAGAGTTTGATGGCAATCTAAGCTGTAGAGGAGCTCCAACTATGAGTCACCTTGCATTTTCTGTGGGAGAAACGAATGGGACTTTACTTCCGGATCAAGCATCGCCCAAAAATAGCAGCCGCCACTTTGCAACTCTATAGCAACAGTAGGATGGACCAAGATAAGCAAACTGTCAGCTCTATAATAACACTAGAATAAAAAAACACACTCCTTTCGTTTGTATTTTTGCAATTAGTGCTTGTATTTGGTGTTCCATATCAAGAAAAAAAATGTGTGGGCGCTGAAACTGATGATAGCCAATATTTTGTTGATAGGAGCGAGAGTCCAGGATGACGTTCAAGCCCACAACATCGCAGGAACATGATCTGCACCACCACCTGCTGTCTGACTGAACAGCAAGCTCCATCCACACTACAATTGTTTAAAAAAAGGATTATTCCAACCTGCTGAGCCTGAGTGAAATATGTTCCTTATACCCACAGGTTCCATATTAGCCAGCTTAATGCAACCTTTACACACAGAGATGCTTAGCACAGGGTCAGAGGTTCACCAGATAACTCTGCTTACTGTATGGGGCTGTATGGGTGGAAAGTAGAGGGGATACCTGCTCACTGTTAGAGCCAGCATAGTGCAGTGGAGTAACGCCAGTCTTGCTGAGGGATTATTGTGTGGTGATGCTATCATCACAACCACTCTCCCACTGTCTATTTATAGTTCACAGAGCTCTCCCTCCCTCTCTCTCTTTCAGTCTCTGTCACATTCTCCATATTGAATGCCAAATGCATTAAAAGCAGAAGGTCAGGAAAAACAGAACCACTAACTAGTAGTTAGCAGTTTGAGCCTCAGAAAGAAATACAACACCTGTCGCCTATCTTGCACAGACTGCTCTTCTGAAGTTCGCAGACGCATACATACAGCTGTAACCACAGAACATGACATTATATCACATCTGTAGGTCAAGAATTCTGCAGATATACAGTCTATAACCTAAACTTAGAGAGTAAACCCGAGGTTAGTGTTCTGCTTGATGAAATTTTGAGCACACGCAGCTAGAAAGAACCTGCAGGAGCATCTCATTCATTCAAGTTTAGTTCATTTTCAAGATTTGGCTGCTTCAGCTTGTGGATTTTCTGAAGAAACCATTAACTTCTAAGAGAGAAGCACTCAAAGAATCCAGATTTGTAGGTGATTCTATTCTATTCTATTCCAAATGTATCTGTTAACACCCAACAGGTCATTAACGACCCATCTAGGGTCAAGAATAGGGGTAGAAATTGTGTTAGGATAACATACAACCCCTTTTAAATAATTCTTTCCTGCTTGGAACATGAAAATTGAATCTTAAAAGAGAAACTCTAATGCCAAAATGTGAGACCTCATTTAAAATGTGACATCTGAAACCCTGGTGGATGTTTACCTTTTAAGATTCACAAGGTTGCTTAGTGACCTGTCCACACCTACCCTTTATATGGAATTTTTCCACTTGTTTGGCATACCTAAGTGGAAATGCATGTAAAAGAGCTGATTTGAAAGGCAACATCTTAGTTTACTTGTCTAATGTGTGGCTAAAATGGAACTGTAACCCTACAGTCCCAAACTCACGGACGCAAAAGTGATCACAAATCAATGTTATGTGAAATTCGTACTGATTCACTGAGGGGTGGCCTCTGGAACACCATTTTTACGAAATGGATCAGAAGCAGTTTGATGCATTTACGACTTCTTGCAAAGCATTACGGACCGGTTACAATAAAGATACAAAGTTGTCTAGGAAACAGAAGGAAAACGTTACAAATTCACAACATGTTATGAGCTATTTAAGAATGTCACAAAGCAAGGTGTCTGCCTGCCTCGTAACTTCTTCATGAACATCTGTGGCACATCACTAAGGGAACAATTTGCCAAACCAGCCCAATGTGGCCACAAAAGATTAGGAGGTGATCACGACATTTATGAAGCAATTACAACAGTCTGCGACACAGCTGCAACATGTTGTGAAGGTTAAATCCTCAACCTTTGTGAAAGTTTTGGAAATTTCAAAACTGGCATCCCGACTTCCACGACAATTCAAGGTGTTTACAGAATCTTGCAAATTATTATGACACCCAACGAATTCAATCACAAAGTACTTGGGATTGACTAAAAGCTGAATTCTCATTGATGCATTTCACGCTGATGTTAAGAAGTAAAGTGAATTTCAATAATGCTTTAAAGCACCTGCCCAAACACACTCATCGGCCACATTATTAGATACACCCGTTCAATTGCTCATTAATGCAAACATCTAATCAATCAATCATGGCAGGTCTGAGTATTTCAGAAACTGCTGATCTACTAGGATTTTCCCACACAACCATCTCTAGGGTTTACAAAGAATGACCCAAAAAAAGAAAATAATACCCAGTGAGCAGCAGTTCTCTAAGTTAAATGCCTTGTTGATGCCAGAGGTGAGAAGAGAATGGACAGACTGCTTCGAGGAGATAGGAAGGCAACAGTAACTCAAATAACAGTTACAGCTAGTTACAATACGAAGACTCTGAATGCACAGCATGTTGAACCTTTAAGCACCTGGGCTAGAAGAACACAGCTGGTGCCACTCTTGTCAGCTAAGAACAGGAAACTGAGGCTACAGCTGACAATAGAAGATTAGAAAAACAATGTCTGATCTGATGATTTTACATTTCTGCTGTGACATTCAGATGGTAGGGTAATGAAAGCATAGATCCATCATGTCTTGTATCAATGGTTCAGGCTGTTCCTGGCTGAATGTTGTGGGGAATATTTTCTTGGCACACTTTGGTCCTCTTAGTACCAACGGAGCATCGTTAAAATGACACAGCCCACCACCTGTTGCTGACCATGTCCATCCCTTTATGACCTCAGTGTACTCATTTTCTGATAGCTAGTTAACACTCCATCTCACAAAGCTCAAATCATCTCAGTGAGGTTTCTTGAACATGACAGCACATTCACTTTTCTCAAATGGTCTTCACAGTCACTGGATCTCAATCCAGTAGAGCACCTTTGGGTTGTGGCGGAACAGGAGATTTGTATCATGGATGTGCAGCTGACAAATCATGTCAAAATGGAGTAAAATCTCTGAGGAATGTTTCCAGCACCTTGCTGAACCTATGCCACAAAGAATTATGTCAGTTCTGAAGGCAAAACCTGGTCCTACCCAGTAGTAGCAAGGTATACCTAATAAAATGGCCTGATACTCTCTATATGATAGACAGGTGAAAGTTTGTACTAGATCTGGAATTTCTAGTCAGATCTTGAAAGTAGAGAAAGCAGGAGTTAATGCCAGATGGCTTGCTGATTTTGCCTTCCAGACAGGCTGCAGTGTCTGAGACCCAGGCTGGGAACACAGACGAACCACGGCACCTTAATCTGGATTAGCTGCTAAGTTAGAAGCCCGGTCGCTTGTGTAATCCCTCTGACAAAGTCCCACCAGCCCCAAATGGCCATTTGACAGCAGCACATTCATTCAGACCAGGCCAGGTTGCACTCAGACCCGAGTGCCTGTGCTTCAGAGGAGTAATAACGCAATCCTAAACGTGTGTTTCTTCTTCCAGTCTGGCACTGACAGCACCCAGATTGGAACCACACGTGAGTATGAAGTCCAGGTACAGTCAGCAGCACACCCTGGCCTGCCTGTCAGTTAGGGATGGTGTGTGTGCAGCTTAAAGACAACTTGGTTATATAATGCAGGCAGCAGCAGAGCAGTAAAAGTGCACCACTGTCACTTCATCCAACTCTACAAGAATGAGATCTCTCTAACAGGGGCCCCAGAAAAATCAGTCAGTTACTGAGTCTGCTTAACGAGTAACAAGAGTGGGACATAAAGGTTGTTTTTTAAATTAAACTTCTGAAAAATCACGGTTTGCCACATCAGTTGTGTGGTACTTTAGGGAGTCCTGCTTTGTGTGTCCAGTATATGCCAGTTTGAAAAGCAGCATCGTTACAAATGTGAAGTTTGTCATGCGTGATGTGTACACAGGACCTCAGCTGTGCCAAACAGCTGTTTTTCCAGTGAAGTCTGATCAGCCTGCGCGTCTTACGGTCGTGCGTAACGGGAATTCCAGCCTGCGCTTTTCCACTTCTGACAGCCTCGGCTCACACTGACACGCAGGGGCGCCTTGCGCGCGTATTACGCGCGTTTATATATTAATTTTTTCACTGTATAAAAAACTAGATGTGAAAATGTTCAAGCTGTTTAAACGAAGGAAGCGCGCACAGACGGAGAACGACAGAAACACATCACTTCCAACCACGACCAAGCGCCCCAGACGCCGACAGAATAGTTCAGCTGCAGTTTAAAGACACTCACCCTGTATGGCAGATCCGTCCAGCACGGTGCTGAAGTAGAAAAGTAGATCTGAAAAATTTGCCCCCGACGCTTTTTTGTGATGGGAGAAAGCTCACTCCGCCGACGCCGGGGATGTGTAATTTCTGCTCTACCTACAAATCTGGTGGACCACGTACGGTCCTCAGCTCAACGTCTCCAATGTCACAGATCGCCGCCAATGCGAAGTCTTGTAAGATCAGCCAGGCTGGTGCTGCGTTCATGCGCCGTAGGACAAACAGCATCACCTGGAACGCCACATGATTTCACCACCAGGCTCGTAGGCTGACCGGATCCCCAACAAACTGAACGTGGGACAAACACTGTTTGTGTGGGACACGTTGGCAGTGTCTGAAATTACATTTTCATAGCTAACTTACAAATAAAACTAGTGGGATTGTTGCTAATGCCGCCCGGCACTGACAACCATGCGGACAACTGCAGCTGAAGAAGTGAACATAATAAAGTGGTCAGTGAGTTGCTGTGACTGACCGATCAGATATGTGAATGAATGTGCAGTTGAATGGGTGGACCTAATAAAGTGGCCAGCGAGTCTAAATGTGCAGTTAAACAAGCATACCTAATAAAGTGGCCAGTAAATCTAAATGTAGCGGGGGCGGTGGTGTAATGGTTAAGGTGCCAGGCTCATGACTGAGAGGTCGTGAGTTCGAATCCCCATCAGACCCCCACCGTGCCAAGACCCTTAGGCAAAGTCCCAACTACAAGCGTATCTCTGTCCACCCAGCAGTAAAAAATGAGTACCAGTAAAATACTGGGAAGGTAACCATTGAGGAGGAGTCTAACTCCTAAGTCTCTTCACACTACAGAAACCAGGCAAGAAGGGGCCAGTAAGTCTAAATGTGCAATGTGTACCTAATAAAGTGGCCAGTAAGTCTAAATGTGCAAGAAGGTGTACCTAATAAGGTGGCCAGTAAGTCCAAATGTGCAAGAAGGTGTACCTAATAAGGTGGCCAGTAAGTCCAAATGTGCAAGAAGGTGTACCTAATAAGGTGGCCAGTAAGTCCAAATGTGCAAGAAGGTGTACCTAATAAAGGGGATGGTGTCAGAGGAGAAGATCAAATGACAGATCTGCTTTAGTCTGCAACTGACTGGTCACTTTATTAGTGACATCTTCTTAAATGACGCAAAAACAGTAAAGCGTATATGCCCGACAAAATTAATGGCTACTGTTGCGCTGCTGAGCCGATCGATTCAGTGTGCCAACCACGTCACTGGCAAGCGTAGACACAAACCGAGGAATAATTATAATAATCAATCTGATTACGTTTTGAGCTGAGAACAACAACAACAACCGTGGGATTGCTTGCATTGCAATAATCCCACTACATACAAGCAACTGTCCAGGTTATTGGATAGGCATCTGCTGTGTGATGGCCACATTATTTATATTTCAATGCAACTTTTTTAACTCTCTTGGTAAGTAAATACATTAAGGATCAAAGGAAGCTTAAGTTTGTTGTTTTGGTCACAGGTGATAGTGTTTATATCCTCCTGCATTCTCTTTTATTTCAACTGATGCTTTCTGTAATCATCTTTGTGTTTCAGTAGGGATGCATCCATAGGCTGGCACATTTTTGAGCCATATCTGACAATTTTAGCAAGTTTTGGCTAGCTATGACATATACAAATACCATGTCACTTTAAGCCATAGTTTTGCTTGTGGAAAATTGAAAAATGACTCTAGCAAAAGAATAAAAATGGTAAATCAACTGATACTTATACAGCACTTCTGTACTCTAACTGACCACTCAAAGTCAGTTAGAGCAGAATGCATTTCATTAACCTATTCATAGAGCCTTCTATTCTATCTATGCTTTTAAGCGCATTTAACTAGTCAGGAGAAATTTGGGGCTCAGTGTCTTGCCCAAGGACACATCGGCATACTTTGGCATGTAGACTGGAGCAGCTGGAGATCAAGCTGCCAACCTTCCTCTTGGAAGATGATTTGTCGTACCTCCGGAGCCACAGTTGCCCCGAAAACTCAGGCCACAGTAGCTCACCTGGTTGAGCAGATAAATTAGGTTTTATTTTTTTGTTTGTTTATTTTTAAGGTGCTTGGTTTTTAGTCCACCCCAGACAATTCCCTGCATGTTGCCCACACTTGCACTTCACCCACTGTCCTGGATGATGACAAAGGCAAAATGCCCAGACATAAAACTTTTCACGGACATGGAATTTTCTATCATATTCACCAAAATCCTGTGACTTTTTGGTGACTTGTAACTTTGCCCAGTGGGCCCAGGTTAACCTTCACTTTAGTATAATAAAAAGCTTTTACTGCTTTGTTCACATACATTAGGTTAAAGCCAGAACTTAGAAAAGTGCATGTCCTGCAGAGCCAGTCATAATGTAAGACACTGCCTCAAAATGTGGGACAGGGCGAAAAGGGATAAAATGAGAGTAGTCCCATATAAAGGGGGACATCTGGTCAGCATAAGATAAGATAAGATATTCTTTATAGTCCCACAGTGGGCAAATTTCAAGTGTTAAAGTAGTAAGACCAAGTGGCAGAGACAGCAGCACACCAGTATAAAAATAAAAAGCATACTGAAACGAAAAAAGACAGTAATAATAACAGATTCATATGACATGTTAAAAAAAACACACCATATTTGCCATTTACAGAAAGAAAAAGTGCTTTTTTCCCACAGTATGTGAGGTCTACTGAAAAGTCCAAAAACCCTGTTAAGTATCATATAACACACACAGGCATCCCTCGCGAGTTTTCACACATTGGAAATAAGTTTGAATAGCTCCACTTATTCCCGCAGTTCTTGAACGCGTCCACAACACAGTGTGACAGACGTGTCGTGCTGTGACTCACAGCTGAGTCAGAGCTTCGTGTCCCGCCCACAGAGCGGTGGCGGCCAATAGCGGCCGTGCGGAAGCGTGCACAGCGGCGAACAGTCACGCAGGCCTCCACAGTTCCCCCTGTGTGCAGTTTAAAGGGACTCCAACAGCCCCCCACCCACACACTCACACAAGCGCGCGCGCGCGCACACACACACACACACACACACACACACACATACACACACACACACACATCCCCGGAAATCCTTCCTATTGGCCATGAAAGGCAATGGGGCGGGCACGCGCCTCACATATTTGCATCATTAATATGAAAGATGAATCGGATCAAAAGCTTAATGAAGGAGGTAAAGCAACAACAAATCCTGTCTTTATTTTTCTAAAAATATATTATTTTTTATACACATCATGAGGAAGGCTATTTTAACAGTGATTTCAGAGCACAGAATGTACTAGTGTCATTCATGTATAGTGGTTTGCAAAAGTATCCCTCCTTTGATGATTTTCCAAATCTTTTTGCATTCCAACAATTTTTATTTATTTTGACTGTTTTTGTTTACGCACTGTGGATTGGCAGGTGGATAACTCAGTTTTATGTGTGTCCTGTGCATATAGCAGAATTGACAAAGTTGGCATTAACTTTGACTTTGAGGTCAGACACTGATCTTGGATGAGAGGGCCTGTCTTGCACTGTCTGTTCTAGTTCATCCCAAAGTTGTTGGATGAGGTTGAGGTCAGGGCTCTGTGCAGGCCAGTCAAGTTCTTTCACACCAAACTCATCCAAACCATGCCTTTATGGACCTTGTTTGGTGCACTGGGGCACAGTCATGTGGGAACAGAAACGGGCCTTCACCAAACTGTTCAGACAAAGTTGGAAGCATAGAATTGTCCAAAATGTCTCAGTAAGCTGAAGCATGAAGAATTTTCTTCAGTGGAACTAAGGGGCCCGGGACAGGCCCAGAAAATGAACCCCATAGCACTGTCCCTCCTCCACCAAGCTTTACAGTTGGCACAGTGCAGTCAGGTTGGTAACATTCTCCTGGCATTTGCCACCCAGACACGTTCATCAACCTGCCAGATAGAGGCATGTCACTCGACAGAATGAGTTTCCACTGCTCCAGAGTCCAGTGGCAGCATGTTTCACACCACCCCATCGAATGCTTGGCATTGTGCTTGGTAATGTAAAGCTTGCAGCTGCTCAGCCATGAATCAGAATCAGAATACTTTATTAATCCCTGGGGGGAAATTGCTTATGTTACAGACATTCCATTAAGTATACTTAAATATGAATGTGAAAAATAAATATAAATATATGTACATATATACCAAATATACAGTGTGTAGCATAGGTTGGCAATAGGGTATAGGATTAAGTATATACAGTCACACAGATATACAGAATAAGTGAATGAGTGTGAATATGAAGTAAAAAAATCTATCTATCTATCTATCTGTCTATCTATCTATCTATCTAGATAGCTTGATTATATACACCTGTGACAATGGTACTGAATGAAACACCTGAATTGTGGCCCAATACTTTTGTCCATGTTGCGTCTCATTGTACTAGTGAAGGGAAGACGACAAACTAACAAACAAGGCAGGATTCAGAATAAATGTACCTAACTAGAACATCTGAAATGCTTCACAAATGCATTTTGGTGGAAACAACATATGCAAACATAACTCTATTATTGTGACTTAAGGCCCAGTTTGCAGATATTAACCCTATTAACCATTAATAATTAAACTTATTTTCACTGATATGTGTCAGGTATTTAAATGTACTTGTTTCATTCCATATACAGAGTAGTTAATTAATAGATATGCAAACTTACAAATTGAATGTTTAAGCTTTCAGCCTCTGTCTGAGCAAAAACTTGGATATAAAAGAATATTGCAGCTCTTAAAGTTTTTTGTGTTTTTAATGTGTCTGCTGGATGACACTTAATGGTAGGATCTGTAATTTTTGTACTAGTTTATATGTTTTTAACAATAACAGATAGCATTTTTAAAACTAGTTGCTTTTATTAGGAAGATTTAATCAGCTAGTGGCTTAAAAAAGAGATGAAACTGAAGAGAAAGTGCTCCTTTGGTCTCATTTTGTGATGCTTTTTACATAGCAGGAAATGAACTGTGGTTGTGCCATCCTATCTGGTTGCACTCTCAGACCACAGAAAATGTTACATAGGGCCACCACTGACCTGCAGGCAACACTCCGAGAAGTCCTGAAGCTGAAGTGGAGACTTCTGGGTCTCAGGGGGTCCCCTGTATGCCCTATTCTGATGCAGGCCCCAGACACTCTGTGGCTCGGGGCATCTTGCGGCAGCTTGTGGTCAGTCTTCATTCTGTCTGGCTGCTGGTTGAGGAGGCTGCAGCTTTTCAGGCTGGGGCTTTGGCTGCCAGCTGCATTTTCTGAACAGGTAGAATTTATCTTCAGTCGTTACACAACTCTGCCTTTGGAGATAAAATTTCATTTGCTGAAGATTGATATAGCTATCATGACCATCTGGTGAGTGCATAATTAGCATGTGCACTCACTGGCTGCCTCATTAGAATGCACCTTACTTACACCAGGTTGGACCTTTTGCCTTCAGAACTGCCTTAACTCTTCATGGCATAGATCAACAAGGTGCTGGAAACACTCCTCGGAGATTTTGGTCCGTATTGACATGATAGCATCACGCAGTTGCTGCAGATTTGTTGGCTGTGCACATGTTCCATTACACCACATCCCAAAGGTGATCCACTGGATTGATATTGTGACTGTAAGCCACTTAAGTACAGTGAACTCACTGTCATGGTTATGAAACCAGTTTTAGAGGTGTTATGCTGGTGACCATTTATACATGGCAGGGTGGCTCCATGATTTCATGATCCTTACCACCTGATCGTAACAGCAGAACTAGAGTCTCACCAGTCTGGGCAATGTTTTTCCAGTCTCCTATTGTCCAATTTTGGTCTGTTTGTGTCAAGTGTAGCCTCAGTTTCCTGTCCTTAGCTGACAGAAGTGACACCCAGTGTGGTCTTCTGATACTGCGTCCCATCTGTGCTGCAGTATCAGTCATATGCAGTGCATTCATATGCATCGCTTGGTTGTAACAAATAGTTATTTGAGTTATATTTGCCTTCCTATCAGCTCAAAGCAGTCTGGCCATTCTCCTCTGACCTCTGGAATCAACAAGGCATTTTTGCCTGTAGAACTGCCACTCGCTGGGTATTTTGTCTTTTTCAGACCATTCTCTGTAAATCCTTGAGAGAGTTTTGTGGGAAACTCCCAGTAGATCAGCAGTTTCTAAAATACTCATACCAGCCCCCATGGCACCAACAATCATGCCACATTCCGAGTCCCTTAAATCACCTCTCTTCTTCATGCCAATGCTCGGTTTGAACTTCAGCAGGTCATCTTGACTTATATGGCTGAATGCACAGATGTTGCCATGTGATTGACTGATTAGATAATTGCAACGTGGTGTCACTGAACATGTACACCTAATGAAGTGGCCAAGACAAGACAGAGAAAACAGTTTGGCAGTGACCAGAACCAATCTGTGAGGTCACGGTGGCAATGTAATTAAGTATTGAAGTGTACTTATATAGCGCATATCAAGACAGAAGAAGGGTGCTTCACAAAATAGATTAAAAGAATTATGACAGTTAATAAAAGACAAAATTAGATAAAAGCAGAAATAAAATTGGTTAAATATAAGCAAGACTAAACAGATGGGTCATCAACTGCTTTTTAAAAATGTCCATGGACTCAACTGCTCTCAGATCCAATGGGAGAGGAGCAACAGCTACAAAGGCACAGTCCCCTTCAGTTTTCAGTCTAGTATGAGGGACTACCAGCAGATCCTGATCAGAAGACCTCAGAGTTCCGCTGCTGTTTTACGGCTTCAAAAGCTCCTTGATATAAGAAGGTGCCTGACCATGTAGTGTTCTGCACACAGCAACAAAAATTTTATAATGGATTCTAAATTTAATCTGGAACCAATGCAAGGGGACTGGCTTGACATGAGACCTTCTACAAGTTTTAGTGAGCAGCCTTGCAGCAGTGTTTTGGACCACTTGTCAAAGAAGAGCTGCCATGAAACAAGCACAGAAAGTTAAAATAGAATAGAATAGAATAGAATAGAACTTTATTGATCTCACAGTGGAGAAATTCACTAGTTACAACCGGCTAAGTCAATACAATAGTCAAGCCATACTAAGACAAAAGTGCGGACAAGCATCTCCAGTTCAGATTTGTCCGTCTTTTATATACAGTTTATGGTCACAAAAGATTGGAGACAGCAGAATTTCAGACACTACAAATATACCACAGAGTTTGATTTTTTCTGAATTTTAAACATGAATCAAAAAAGGCAAGTGTGTGGACATCAATTTAAAACAAATAAATAAAATGTAGGTGCCAACGATAAAACAAAGACATAATCTTCAGACATGCATGAAGGAGATCCTGTGGATAAAAATGTCGTCTTTGTAAAAAGTGTTTTAACAATTGAATCATTATTTTGGAGCCAAAAAGTGTGAGGACTTTTAGTTTTTCCTGGAACAAATATGACGGCCTGACCTATAGCTTGCAGTTTCAGCAGAGCTGAGCTCTGAGTGGACACAGAGGTCCAAACGAAAAGAAGCTACAGCAGATTTTTAATTCTCCAGCACTAGTTACTTTCACCACCCCATCACAGAGAAATGATTTGCAGGCAGCTGAAAAGTAGGGACCAGTGGTACAAAATACTTATGTGAAATAAAGTGTCCTGACAGCAACCATGCCTATCTAACTGAGTGTTAAAAGCTAAAAACGGTATAATATCCAACTAAGTAATTGCTATGCCAAGAGGTTTTGATCTGTCCATTTCATATTAATCTCAAACGTATAAATTCTGTACAAACAGAAGCAGCAATACAAAGTCATTCTGAATTCTCGTTGCAGAGAACACAAGCTGAACAGGACTTAGTTCTTCATTTGAGGTTTGTCTGAAAGAACCACTAGAACCACTCACAACTGGAAAGTGTTCACTTTGAACTGATAAAGAGTGAGAGGCAAGATAGATAATGTCTTATTTCAGCTGAGCTCTACTGAAAATCTGAGGGAACTGCATCACAATTTTCTATACACACATACACACAGACACACACACACATTTGCATCACACGTGATAAAGCCCCACATGACGCTTTAGGGACAGAATCTGAAACTTATTCCAACTGTGAGGGTAATTAGAGCCAAAGGATTTTCATTGAGTGAACCAACTAAAACTGTCTTGTC
>VUQH01078829.1:0-14388 GCA_015106775.1 Etroplus canarensis
TCTCATCATCTACAGCATCAAAAGATTCAGAGAAACTGGAGATGTCTCTGTGCGTAAGGGACAAGGCAGAAGACCTTTATTGGATGTCCGTGGTCTTTAGGCCCTCAGACGACACTGCATCACTCATTGGCACGATTGTGTCACTGACAATACTAAATGGGCCCAGGAATACTTCCGGAAACCACTGTCGGTTAACACAATCTGCCGGGCCATCTGCAGATGCCAACTAAATCTCTATCATGCAAAAAGGAAGCCATATTTGAACATCAGAAGCGCCATCATGTCCTGTGGACCAAGACTCATTTGAAATGGGCTGTTTCAAAGTGGGAAAGTGTTCTATGGTCAGGCGAGTCCAAATTTGACATTCTTGTTGGTAATCAAGGACGCCGTGTCCTCCAGGCTAAAGAGGAGGGAGACCTTCCAGCGTGTTATCAGCGTTCAGTTGAAAAGCCAGCATCTCTGATGGTATGGGGGTGCATAAGTGCATAAGGTATGGGCAGCTTGCATGTTTTGGAAGGAACTATAAATGCTGAAAGGTATATAAAGGTTTTAGAGCAACATATGCTCCCCTCCAGATGATGTCTAGTTCAGGGAAGGCCTTGTGTATTTCAACAGGACAATGCAAAACCACATACTGCAGCTATTACAACAGCATGGCTTCGTCACTAAAGAGTCTGGGTGCTGAATTGGCCTGCCTGCAGTGCAGATCTTTCACCTATAGAGAACATTTGGTGCATCACTAAACGAAAAATACGTCAAAGACGACCACGAACTGTTCAGCAGCTGGAAACTTATATCAGGCAAGAATGGGACCAAATTCCAACACCAAAACTCCAGAAACTAGTAACCTCGATGCCCAGATGTCTTCAAAGTGTTCTGAAAAGAAGAGGAGATGCTACACCATGGTAAACATGTCTCTGTCCCAACTATTTTGAGACCTGTAGCAAGCATCACATTTTAAATGTAATATTTCTCAGTTTAAACAATTGTTATGTTATTTATGTTCTGTTGTGAATGAAATATTGGCTCATGTGATTTGAAAGTCTTTTAGTTTTCATTTTGTTCAAATTTAAAGAACGTCCCAACTTTTCTGGAATTCGGACTGTAAGTTGTTCTAGCCTGCCTCAAGCTGCTGTGCATGTGCAACCTGCTTCGCAACCCACTTCCACCCAGGCCCAACCTTTTCACGCTGAGTCTGAGTTAAACAGCACAAAACAGGAAACCTGTCAAATATAAATTACTGCGGATGGAAATGACTTTCTTTAGATTCTGCTGGTCCTGACTGAGTTGCAGAGACTCAGACAATGAGACGATGAGATTTCTTTAGAAGTTAAAAAACAAACCTCGACCGGGGTGGGTGGGTTAATGAAGACTGGGGTGTGGTTTTATCACATGGTCACACTGGATGATTACACTGAAGATGTTCGGCTCGCCGTCACTGACAATGAGACAGCTGAGACCGCGGCTCAGCTGAGGATTCCTCTGATTGTTCGAGTGCTTTCAGCCATGTGTTCTCCTCTCCTGGGAGTTTCCAGAGAAAACTCGCAGCATTTGTAAGCAGAACAGCATCAACGGACAGTTGGAGAGCACTTTAATTAGCGGCTGCCTCCTTTCTGCAGCGGCTTTTCTATTCGACAGCTGTGTCTTCATTAGTTCTCGGGATAATCGCATCACTCCGCCTGACTAAATAACCTCAGTGAGCCCTTTCGCCTCAGAGGAGTGTGTTTAAAAGGGTGGTCACGCTGCTAATTGGTGCTTTATGGAAATCTGGAGCAGCAGGACCTGATGGAGATCGGGTCATTTCTGCTTAAATCTGCCAGGTTCAGAGTTTGTGGTTTGTAGCTAGTTTAGCAATGTAGCTTGAGGGAAAGTATTGCAGGTCGAGTAGCTGGTCGAAATTCCCCTGAGAGGTTTTATCTTTAAAGCTGGACTTCAACATTTTCTCTCTTTCCCATTTACTTTGTACCAGTGCTAACATAAAAAAGAGCCACATATTAGACAAATATTGTAAATTACATTACAGCTGCTAGCTTAGTTTGATGTGACAATTCATCATTTATACAGTCGTGTTAAAAATTAAGCCCACGAGTCAGTGGCCTGTAGAACCGTATTTAGCAGCGGTAACTTGAAGTAATGGTTTTCTGTATGACTTTATCATGAGGAGGAACCCGGGCCACAAGCCAGTGTACTCCTAGTACTGGTCCCAAGCCCGGGTAAATGGGAAGGGTTGCAACAGGTAGGGCATCCGGTGTAAAATCTTTGGCAAATCAAATGTGTGGATTCATAATACAGTCTACAGTGGTGGATCTGAAGCTTCCAAGACAAAAAAAGGTCTTTCATGATGAGGACGTGTCATGGTCCCCTGCCCTTCAGCCTCGGATCCATCCTTACTTCTGTCTCCCTCTCTTTCTTCTCTCTCTTCCTCTCTCCTCGGGGTTGGTTTGGACTCTAATGATTCGGTTTAGTTCCAGGTGTGTTCAGGCCTGGGTGGAGTGGAGGCTGCACACCTGTGGGTGGTTGGTGATCACCACTGCGTTTAAGCTCTGCAGACTCCACCAGAGCATAGCTACTCACTGTGTCATAAGCCCGGCCAGCTCTAGTTCATGTCTATGTTCTGTCTGCTGATTTATTGACAACCCGTCTCTGTCATCTCATGACTTTGGACTGCTCCCGGACTATTTGGAAACCCACCTGACCCACTCTCTGGAACCACATTCTGTTGGAGCTCAGTCTAGCCATGATCCGATCATTCACTCCTGCGCTCAGTCTGTCTTCTTGGGTCCAAACCCACAAACCTGACAGGAAGGAGCAACGTGTCTTTATGGTCACAGGCCTGTGTCAGAGCATTCATGCCTGGTTCTTCTAGCACACCCTGAGCAACCTGTGATTAAGCTGTGAGTTGTTGCTATTTCATTTGTTGGCCACACCTACACCAGGTTTGGATAACGAAAGCGATGGCAGCCAAATCAGGCGTGGTTTTTGCTTTGATATAGGTACAGGAGAAGAAGACACTCCTGGGACCCAGAAAACAAGGGATGGACATTAAAGCCAGAAGTTATCTGGACTTCAGTCCAGCTCAGTCCAAGTGTGTCTTTGTGAGACTCAGAAGGTGGATGGATGGTGTCTACATGTCTGGTTCCCACCATGAAGCATGAAGGAGCAGCTGTGATGATACACAGAGGACAATGCCACATCACTGTGACACCCCACCCCATCTGGTTTGAGCTCAGGAGGACCATCATTAGGTTTAAAGAAAAATGAACCCAAACACCTCCAAGCTCTTTGAGCCTTTTGGCAGTTTGACCAAGAAGTAGCGTGACAGAGAGACGCATCAGATCACCTGATGTCCACAATCACCAACCTCCACCCAGCTGAGACAGTTTGATGGCCTCATGAAGGCGACTGAAGGATAAACAGAGTTAAGGCTCTGATTAATCAGGCTTGATTTGTTTGAATATGCCACAGACTGCTGCATCTTCTGATAGGCAGGATTTCTTTGGTTTTCTTTCCCCATATTTAGAACCAAACTCTTAAGTTGTTCCTTATTGGCAGTTTATCTAAATACTGTAATATATGTGTGTGTGTATATAGATATAATATATACACACACACATATATATTTATTTTTCATATTCATATTTATGTATACTTAATGGACTGTCTGTAACATAAGCAATGCCTCCCCGGGTATTAATCAAGTATTCTGATTCTGATTCTTAAGTATTTTACTATAATATATACTTGGAATCTACAGCTAGGCAGTAGATGTTAGTTTGGAGAATAATGCATTTTTTTTAAGGAAACAGTGGAAGATGCGGCACCTATAAAAATACAGCATTACCAAAGCATCCCAGAGCAGTGTGGGCAGTCATTTAGGCTCATAAAAATCCATCGAGATCAAGATATCGTCTGTGTAGCAGCCAGGGCACATAGTCTCACACATTCAACAGTTCACCTTAAAAACTGGCAAACGTATGAGGCTGCTGCAGTGCTGCCTCCTGCAGTGTCTGCTTTGTGTGCGGCTTACTGTGCAGCTTTAACAGGGTGTCACAGCGTGTGCGCTGTGGTGTCGCTCAGTCTGACTCTCGCTGAGCCGGTAAATTGATTGAACGGCTGAAGGAGAAACAGAGTGAACAGATACCTGCCTCACGGGGAACTTTCTCCTTCAGGAGGCTGTTTCACTCTAACTGTCTAACTGTCTCCAACCGCGCAGCAGCACCTTTCACCGGCAAATTAAATATTAACTGGATCTACTGTGGCTGCTCCGACAGCAGGGAAACAACACAAGAGCTGCTCTCTAAATGTACAATCTGACATAATGTGGAAAATTCAACATACCCACAAACTCTTTCCATTATGTGGCTTCACAATCTAACCTTGGCAATCAGGACAAATGATCACACAAAGGCAGGTATCAGCTTGATAAGACAAGTGTGTGTGTTCACATGAAAGAGGTGGAGCTGAGGGTGCTGGAGCACCCCTCTGCTCCAAATCCATCCATCCATTGCCTGCTGTTTATCCAGGTTCAGGTCACGGAGGCAGCAGTGTAGGCATTCCCAAGCCAACTGAGATATCTAGTCTCTTCAGCATGTCCTCCTGGTGGGACATGCCTGAAACACCTCACCCAGAAGGTGCCTGGCAGGCATCCTGGCCTGAACCAACTCAACTGGCTCCTTTTGACATGGAGAAGCAGCAGCTTTAGTCTGAGACCCTCCCGGATCCTCATCCTGTTCCTAAGGGAGAGCCCGGCCACCCTTCGGAGGGAACTAATTTCAGCTGCTCGTATCTGTGATCTTACCCTCAGGTCACTACCCAGAGGTAGGAATGTAGATCAACTGGTAAACTGAGAGCTTTGCTTCCACACTCAGCTCTGTCTTCACCACAACATACAGGTGCAGCATTCCGCACCAACCAAATTAAACAGCAGATAAATAAATGCGTATGACCACTTTAAACAATATTCTTGTTATTTATTGATGAAATGTTTGATTTAGGAAGTTGTGATAGTAAGTAACAATACTGAATCATTTTTTTCTTGAACACCAAGCATTGTGGTCAAATGGCATTACATAGCCTAATCAGCAGGGGCTAGCAATAGTGCATCTTTCAAAAATGATTGGCTAATGGTGACGATCACAGCTGTTACAAGCGTCATGATGTCATAAAAACATTATAAACACAGCACAATGGAAGACTGTTGGAACTGCTCCTGTGTTTGCTGATATCACTGGCCTCATCCAAGCCATAATTCTCCAACTTGCGGGGATTAAAATCTTGGTTATGGTCCACCATTACGCAAAAGAGACTCCCACGCTTGGCACCAATGGACGTTCTCACAGACATTTTGAAGATTTTGGACATCAGTGCCCTAATTAGGAAATTTATGCCTAAACATCTGACTGTCACATTTAAGTATAACTGGAGCACCCATGTGAAGGTAAAGCTTTGGCTTATCAGGATATTTGGGTTTGTTAGCCTTCACATTCTCTCTTGTTTTGCCTACACAGCATATATCCACTCATCCACTCTGCATACATTACTGATTCACTGATTGCACAGTTGGTGTTTGGTTTAGTAAATAAAGTTACTTTTCATTTAAGCCATGTGTGGTCTCCATATTGTGTCCTACTCTTCAAGCCGGGATCATGACAAAATGGGGGCTTGTCCAGGATGAGGCCCATATATAACCTCAACCAATCAGTCAACCCAGGTGATAAACATTACCCAAGTGTGCCGCTACTTTAATCCCAGCAACTATGAAACTGTGGAAGTGGAACTAGAGGCCTGGGGGCCATCACAAGAGTTAGTTTAGAATATGTGTATGAAGTGTACCTTATAGCCCATTATGTACCGCACACACGCATGCTTCAGCACCCCATATGTCAAGGCCCTTCCCACAGCTCTGAGCTGACCAATCACAAACACAGAGTCTACTAGCAGCAGAGCTGGTGGACCAAAAAGAGTCTGGGCCTTATGGACTAATAATGTGGCCATCAGGTCCACGTCCATAAACCCTTCAAAGTAATTTCAGGAAGTAAAACAGCAAGAAAATCCATCAGAGTTCTAATGCACAACTCACTCTCAGAGTTAAAGAATATCTCCCAAACTTTTTAACTAATAATCAAAAAGTTAAGTAAAACTACAGAATGCTTTACTATTCAGATGTGCTTGGCTCAGAGGAATTTGAATATGTGGGCAGTATGTGAACACATCACACTTTAAATACTCGCTGTCAGAAGACACCCTGAAGTAGTTCTTTAAAAGTCAAATAGTAAAGTCAGGCTCATCTCTGTCCAAAACCACACCCACGCATACAAGAGTCAGCTGACACAGCGGTTTAGATTCTTGAGGATGGCGGCTTACCTGTCGCCCATCAATGGCTCCTCTCATCTCTTTGAATGTGGCCTCGAACTCACCGATGTAGTCGTGCTTCCCATTGGAGTCCCAGTCCCACACGGTACACTGAGGGAACAAGAAGAGGCAGAAAACACAAAGTGTTATTTCAGATTTCACCTTCATTGCTCCCACCCTCATTATTACATCTCAGTAACGGGAATCAGGTTCAGATCAGGTCAGATCAGGTTCTGATCTGATGTCGCTGGTCCTCAGTTTCTGTCCAGTTATTTCACACAAAGCTCATTCACCAAACTAACCCACAAAGCTTCTGTGTAACGAATCAGAGCCTTCGGCTTAGATCAGGAGATTTTGTTGAACTTAAAATAGAAGCTGTTTTTGCTTTTAGGTCGCAGCTTTGTCAGCATTTTCAAACAGGGAACACTTTCAGCCCAGAGCTGAGATGTGGAAAACATGTGGCCAAAAGTTTGTGGACAACCCAAGCTCTGTGTTCATCACATTAGAGGAAGGTTTAATCAAAGCCTCAAGGGCAAATAGCAACTCCTGCATTGATCTGATGATAGTAAAGTCATTGGATTGGATTAGATTGGATTACTTTATTATGATTTCAACTACATATAAACACACAGTGAAATGAAATAGCGTTCCCCCAGGACCCGGTGCCCCATAACGGGGTAGTGCCAGCTGGCCAGGGCCCGCCTCTGGCCCAGCACAACACCCCGCCCGCGATGTCCTCTTCCCCGGCCACCGGCATCGGGCGACGCCGAGGCCTGAAGGCCCGGTCCACACAGCAAGCCGAGATCGGAGCCCCCAGAAACCGCCCAGCTGCAGCATCAGCTCTGCAACGATACTCCCCCCGGAACCCAAAAACTTTGGTTTCCTGGACGCTGCCCGGAAGGTCATGAGAAACAATTCTGCCGGATCACCAGTTAGCACTGTCTGTGGATGGAGCTACAGAGCTACGACGGCATCTGGTCGCCCCTGAACCTCCAACTTTCGAACACGAACTCCACCGTCCCGGCGTCCACACACCCGAACACCCGAATACCAGGTCAAAACCGGGTCAAAACATCACAGGGTTACAAATACCACCTTGGTTCCGGAGTGGCCGCGTGCTACCGTCGCGCCGCCATCTTGGCCCTTAATACATTCTGGTTTATTTACACATGCTCTGTTCTCTATTAGTATGTCTGCAGTGTCTCTGTGGTCCCCGGCTCAGCTGTAGAAATTCAGGGAAATTACTAATAATAATTATTCCTCAAGACAAAGTGAGCACACTGAAATTACTTTTTTATCTCACCAGCTGCCAAGGAGCTTAAAATTGTGAGGTTCAGTTCTCTAAAATGGAGAAATATTAAAATTCAGAGCTGTTTCCACATACAGTTAGGTCCATACGTTTTGGGAGGAGGACACACTGTTATTAATGTTGCCTCTTTACAGCAACGTGTGACAGACATGCAGACTTCCAGTTTTAACTGGAGTGGTTCGACAAAATAACTGGAAGATTTTTTTATACAAACTTCCTCATTTTCAGAGGGTCAAAAGTAATGGGACAATTTATCATCATATTATATTTAAATATATACGGAGTGTTTGTTAACCCATAGACATCACCAAATTCTGTTTCCCCCCTTCAGATGCTCTGCTAGGTTTTTACTGCTGCCTGTTTGTGGTCTCTGCCTTCAGTAACTGGAAGCTGCTCTGTTGGGCTGAGATCATGTGACTGACTCGGCCACTAAATGTCCCAAATTTTGAAGAATGAAAATATCTGACAACAAATCAAATGAAACTGGCAACAGAAGTTATGTGAAAGAGCAGAGATGCAGAACATTTAGAAGTAGGAGTAGAAACCCATCCATCCATGTTTCCATAGAAATTATACGAGCAATGAAATCTGAGGCATTGGAACGGTAAAATAAAAGTTTGAATAAAACTCCTGCTGAAATATAACAGATGTAGCGGCGGTTTGGTGATGTGAGGAAAACAGAAACCCGTGTCATTAATATGTAAATTCAGAGCAACACGGTTCAGATATGAAATAAAAATGAGGATGTGTCAAGCCCGAGTTAAACCGCTGTGCTGCACATCAAAGAGAAGCCCAGCTGGAGCCTCTGTCCACATGATGCGTCCTCCCAGCGGAGCCAGAGGACAGGGCCGGGACCAGAGCGAGCAACAGGAAGTGAACGAAAGAGAAGGAGGACTGAATCCAGGACAGTTTGACACGTTCATGAAAAATAGATCGGAGGAGGTGAAGAGGAGCGCTGACAGTCTGCGAGTTTTCACACACACACACACACACACACACACACTCGTGTTCCAGTTCTGCTGGTTTAATGTTTTCATATATTCACGCAGGAGTTTGACTGAACAAGTGGGCCATTTACTGTGCGTCTTATCTATCTTTGTGAGGACCAATTAGAGCTCCGTGGGGACCGACAGAAAGAAATGTCATTGTTTTATCAGCGCACGTTCAGAAGGTTTACACAGAAAACCCGTCAGGTGTTCATGTGAACCTGGAGACGCTCAGAAAGTTTGAGACTTTAGGAAAGTTCTGCCATATCAAATGGCTTTGCTCTGTTTTGACATCATCAGAGGCATCGATCATGTTCTCTGTGAAGGTCAGACGTCCTTCAGTCGTTTCCGTCCTACAGATGACATCCACGCAGATTTGTTTGACGCCTCAGAAGCTTGTTCGTCTTAATCAACCTAAAGCTGTTGTTCAGCTGGTACCTCAAGGTTCTAGCAGAAACTCGGAGGCTGGGTCTGCTCTTCTATCAGTTTCTCTTTGGCTCATTGGTAGGACTTGATGTCCTACCCAAGCATGTAAGATCCGTGTCACACAGCACGGCTGTTCACAAAGTCACATCGCTGTGGAGACCCCTCAGTACACTTTCAGGAATGAGTTGGATCCATATGATCAGGTCAGGCATTTCTCATTGCCAGAGTGCCGTTTTGTAGAGCTGTGTCTCAGGTTGGTGTCATGGTCTGGTTTCTCTTGGTGGTCTCGTGTGTTTTTGAGTTCTTAGTTATCATCTGCATTTGCTTCCTTTGTTTAGTTCTGTGTTCTAGTGGAGCCCTGCCTTCTTTATGTATGTTTACTTCCCCAGATGTTCCCTGCTCTGTTCCTGTCTCTATGTCAAGTTCAGTCTCACGTCATCCTTTCCTGTCTGTGTTCTCCCCTTCCTGTTTTTCTTTGTCTGATCTTGTGCATTGCGTTCTGTTTTACTTCCTGCCATCAACTGTTATCACCTGTGCTCCCTTCCCACCTGTTGCCACTTATCCAGCAGGTCTGTGTCGCGTGGTTAGTCCTCTGTTGTCCTCGTCAGTCTCTCGTCCTCGGCAGTCCCTCGCGTCCCCTGGAAATTCTCTGAAGCCTTCCCAAGTCTGCTCTCAGCCTGCCTTTGTACAGCTCCAGGCTCGCATGCCTCATCATTCCAGTCGCTGTCTAGTTTCTGCCTGTACTCCTGGACTTATCAGCTTTAACTGAAGCTCGCTTTGAGTTTGAACCGACTTCCTGCAGTCCTGCAGTCAGGTCCTCTCTCCTCACTGACGCCTGTAATCCTGACGTCAGTCTCAACTTCTCAGCTCCCTAACAGAAGGCTTACTGTTGTGTCGGGAAGTAATTTTCTCACTGAACCCAACCTCATAGATTTTAGAGCCTAAACATAACAAGTGGTTGAAAACAGAATAAAAAAACTAAATCTCTATTAAACCAATAGCAAAAGCCAAAGGGTCCAACCCGGACTTGGGCCATGGTCTCCTGATAAATCTGGGACCTATCCAGATTTCTCACGTGGACTTTTTCTATCCAAAGTACCTGAACTTTCTCTCTCAGGAACCCTGTTTAGAGAGGTCAAAGGTTCCTTCAAGCGGTGAAATAATTCAAATTAATCTGCTGATGCAGCGACATGCAGGACTTTTGCTCTTTGTTAATGAAACTGTGGTGAACATCTCAGCGTTCTCTTCATTCTGTTCTCTCTGAGTGACGGCCAGCACACACAAACACAGCCCACAGGAGGAATTTTTGGTTAAATATGGGAAGTTTGGGTAAGTTTATTGGTGCTTTAAAACAGTCAGAAAATAAGACCTTTTATTCTTTGATTCACTGCGTTCATGAACAAGACCCTAAGATACTTGAACTCCTCCACCAGTGGAGGGTGGAGCAGGAGACAGATTGGTGTGGCATTGGCACTGACGGAGACGCTGTACCAGTCTGTTGGGGTGAAGTGAGAGCTGAGCATGGAAGCTGTTGATGTACTGACTGAGCTATGCTCCCACCATTACCTACTCTGAGCAGTGACCAAAGGAAGGAGATAGTGGATATCAGCAGCTGGAAAAGTTTCCTTCACAGGGAGTCCAGGCTCAGTCTTAGACATTAGCGGGGGGCTGGGCCTCATGGAAAGGAGCCCTAATGCCTCCTAGGTGAGGTGTTTCAGGTATGTCCTACTGGGACGAGGCCTGGGGTAGACCCAGGACATTCTGGCTTGCGAACACCTTGGTGTCCCCCTGTAAGAGCTGAAGAAGGTGGCTGAGAAGAGAGAGGTCTGAGCATATCTACCCTGTGACCCAAACATGGACAAAAGGCAGAAAATGGATGAATGGATTCACTGGGGGTCTGGGTCACACTGCTTTGTTTTCGCCACCACCTCTCGCTCTTTCTGACATGGCAGTCTGCTGACTTAACCTGTGGTATAATAGCTGCAAAATGGATCAAAGAGGCAGTGCTGCGTCGTTAATCCATTCATCCATCCATCTTCTCCCATAAAACCAATACAGGTTTTGGGGCAACAGCCTCCCTCTTCTCATTCATGTCCTCGAGCTCTCACAGGGGCACACCGAGGCGTTTCTAAGTCAGCCGAGAGACATAATCTCTCCAGTGTGTCCTGGCTGTGCTATTGTGTTTTCTCCCAGTAGGACGCGCCTGAAGTACCTCACCTGGGAACCATCCAGGAGGCATCCTGGTCAGATGAACCACCTCAACTGGCTTCTTTCACTGTGGAGGAGTAGCAGATCTACTCTGACCTCACCCTCAGCTGATCTCTAAGGGTGAGCTTACGGAGGATGCTGGTGTACTCAATATTCTTCAGTCACCACCCACAGCTTGTGGCCATCTGTGAAGGTGGGAACATAGACTTACAGACTGGTACAGCATCTGTAATTCTGCAAACACCAAACCAATCCATCTGTCAACCTCCCACTCCACTCTCAGCTCAGGAGAGCCAACAAAACCCTGAGACACTCAAACTCTTCTACTTGGGGCAGCAACTTGTTCTCAACCTGGAGTGGACACTCCACTCTTCTCCACCTGAGATTCATGACACCAGACGTGGAGGTGCTATTTCTCAGCTGCAAACTGGAGGTCATCATTTGATAAAGTCAGGAGAACCAAATCATCTACAAAAAAGCAAAAAGGTGAACCTGAAGATGCTGAACCAGACACCCCCAAACACTGACTGCACCTCAGACTGGCTTTAGAGGCATGAAATGTCACTGATAGGAAGTCTGAGTGGTTGTTTGGGATTTAGAGATACCGTCTCGCCTGGAGATGGACTGGACTTTATTCTGTCCTGAAGCTGACAGGGTGAGAGACAGCTCTCCCATGTGATCTTCTCTGGCTTGGGTGACAGGGTTTTTAAACATGGCTAGTCATCATCGAGCCCCACCCAGAAGTTTCAGGGCTGCTCAGATGTTTCTACCCCAGATTAAAAAGACTGTGCAACAAACCAACTTATTATGCCATGGTCATGGACTACCTGGGAGGACGGGACAGTGTTGATAAGGCAGACCAAAATTGAGCACCATCATCTTCAGAAGATCTAGAACATCATCAGAACCAAGCAGACACACTCCAGCATTTCACAGTGGATGGTGGGAGACAAGTCTGGTTTAAAGGTGAATCTTAGAGAATAAACGGCAGGATGAGAAAAGTCTGGAGACCAAGAGGAGAGAGACAAAGATACCACAGCAAATCAAACCCTCATCTAAAGAAAAAGCTGCTCTCCATTCTTCAGAGACATGCTCCACCTTCTGGTTTGATCTTTGTGGAAAACGATTCATCCTGCAGCAGGATAACGAGCCCAAACAGTCGCCAAAGCTTTGAAGAGCGACTCGGTTTTAGCCACGTGTTCGTTTTTACTGAAGGGACACAAACATCTGGAGTCAAGCATTCAAATTATGAGTATGGAAACCTCTGGATCTGTTTTCATATGCAAACATTACTGTGTGTGTGTGTGTGTGTGTGTGTGTGTGCGTGTGTGTGCCCTTCCATCCTCATTATCCTGAACATCAGCAGCAGAAGAAGAAGAAGCAGAGCTGGCGTATAAAAGCCTCCTCCTCACACAAATTAGCAGAGCCGTCCAGGATTACAGAGAAGAAAAGGCTCCTGATTCATCCACCTGAGAGGCGACACGCGGCGTTTTAATGAGCTGTCACACGCGCGGCGTCAGTCACTCAGCTGCCTCAGCAGCGCCGAGGATTCACCACCAAAAGCCTCAGACCTGCGATGATCTGCCTCAGAGATCAGCTTTAACATCAACCAGGAGCCAGTGTGGCACCACCAGACGCCTAATGCAGCTGATACCGCTCTGCCACATCCTTTTTATCCTGGAAACACTCGTCGAGTCTAGAGGTTTGCTGCAGGTTTTTTAAAACAGAAGGATAAAGTCACCTGAGCTGGAACAAACTTGCCCTGTATAACCTGCATGGTGCTTGTTCTTCTGTCTGTCTGTCTGTCAGTAATTAGATAAATGGGAGAAAGTCAGCTAGACTGGCGAGCTGTTACGGCCGGCTAGTGTCTGAATGTCAGGTGGTTAACTTTCCACCTGGAGCAGCTGTGAGCTTCCTCCATACGTGTTCCTGTCGCTGAAACAGCCTCCCCGGTGGGAACATTAAAAAATGATGATATCAGAACAACATTTTAATTTGAGAGGTTTTCTCCCGCATGATGGATGTGAAGCTGCACTAACTGGCCTCGCTGTTAAATCGACGTTCACGAGCAGCAGGTATTCACCCTGAAGCAGAACAATATGTGCACGAAGCACGCTGCTGACGGTTATTAATCACATTTATTTGTCGCACTTCAGCAAACCATTAAGAGATTTCCAGCAGCTTCAACGTCTGATTCTGTTTGATGCTTCATCTAATAAAAATCCAACCAATTCATTCCTTTCACTGAGCGCAGCTTCAACCTGACAGCTTAACGTTCGCTGATGAAACGTCCCCAGACAGCAGGTAACAAACCTGCTTTCTAACAGGATTTATGACTGCAGGTGATTTTAATATTTCCTGCTCTGTTCGCTGATTTTAAAGCAACACAAAATGTATCTGAGGAATTCTGAGTCCTCCGGTTTGTCGTTGAACATCCTCTGCCGTTCCATTCGTGTTTCATTCATGCGGGCCGTACACTGCAGCCCGTCGGCTCACCGTGTCCCACACACCAAATAGCTGAACCCTTCAGAAAATTTCAGAGTGCAGATTAAGCTCAGGATCAGGACTTTTTCTCTGAGAGTAATGCAAACCACGCAGCAACAAAACTGATGACTGAAATTAGAACCCAGTGATCATGGCCCATTTCTTCCTTCCGAAATGTTGCAAAGTGGAAGCATTTAGGAACCACAGCAACTCAGCCACCAAGTGTCAGACCACGTAAAGTTACAGAGCGGGGTCACTGAGTGCTGAGGAGCATAGTGTGGAAAAGTGTCTAACACTCTGCTGACTCAGTAACTGCAGAGTTCCAAACCTCCTCTGGCATTAACATCAGCACAGAAACTGAGCACCAGGAGCTTCATGCAGGCCTTACATCACCAAACACAATGCCAGGTGTTGGACAGGGTGGTGTAAAGCACACCACAGCTGGTTGTTATGTGTAGTTTTGAGTTTGACGTCCTCTCCTGGTTGTCTTCCACCACTCTATTTAAGCTCTGCCACCTCCAGCTCCACCTCCTGTCTTTTTGTCAGTGCCACCGTCTCCAAACCATACATCATAGCAGGTCTCACTACCGTCTTGTAAACCTTCCCTTTCACTCTTGCTGCTAT
>VUQH01078833.1:0-15670 GCA_015106775.1 Etroplus canarensis
CCGCCCGTTTCCCGCGCTTCCACTTCCTCGAGCACCGCTTGCGATGTCGTCTCTCCCGGCCACCGGCATCAGGCGACGCCGCGGCCTGAAGTTCTGGTCCACGTAGCAAGCCGAGGTCGCGGAGTTTGCAGAGTACATCATCATGCAGTTTAGTGGATGCATGATCTCTTAGCTGGAGTATGGTCTGGCGGTTGTAAACACGGACACCGCTGTCTGTGATGTCCATGCACTTGAGAATCGGGCTAGACAAGGATAATTATACCGATATTAAGGTATAATTACGAGGATATAAGCACGATTTGTGGCTCCTGGAGTGGCCACTGTGTGCTGCTGCGCCGCCATCTTGATCTCTGATGGCTATGAAACCTGTATAGGGCCAAATGACTACATAACTTATATATTTAAACTGCATTAGGCTTAAAGTCATGCATAACTGATTATCTCTTTTAATAAAAGACTCAAAAAGTTGGGGTAAATATGAAGATAATCCACCCATGGTTTCATTTTATTTTAGATTAATCACTACTTTACTAGTTTTAAGACCAATTAAATGCCTAGAACTTGGCCAGTATGCCTCCACCATAAATCTGACCCTGTGTGACCGCAACTTTTGACCCCACAAAAGTCATAAATGTTATCAAATGTTCTACCCATCATAGGTATTAACCACACAATGTTTGGAAAAGATTCAGCAAACAAGTCAGTTCCTGTAGTGATACATTTTATCATGGACGGATGGACGGACCTGAGAAATGTTAATAAGTCTCCCACCCATCAGGGTGATTACTTATACAAGCATTGGCAAGGATCCAGGAGCCCAATCAGCTCCTATGGGGACAATGAGATTATCACGCACCACCCTCAGTGATCTTTACTTATGACCTCATGATTTCTAAAATGTTCTCAGTTCTCAGTCTCTCAGTTCTTCTCAACCATGCAAGTACTGGCATTGATCCAGCAGCCCAATCAGCTCCTATGGTTGCAAAGATATACTACTCACAAAAAGCTAAGGGATATTTGGCTTTCGGATGAAATTTCAGGATGCACCTAAAATGCACTATAACCTTCACAGGCGAACTTAATTTGACTTTCTCTGCACTTTTGAATGCACATGCCCAACTGTTCAGTGTTTCAGTACTTTTTGCATAACTTGCTGTTCTCTAACAAGGTGCTTAACGGTAAAATTTACAACTGCTGCTTGACCCATTAATCAACTAATGCATTTTCTGGTTCAATTAGAATTAGTATTTAGCAGTCCTCTTCATCACGCTGTTCACATTTTGACATCATGTGATCAAGACGACACCTAACAACTGATCAACAGCACCTCGCCATTGTGAGGATTCAAACAGGATGTTCCCAGAGTGAAGTGACCACTGAGCTTAGAGTGTCACAGAGTGTCATCAGCAGGTTGCAGCAGAGATACAGCGAGACTGGAAGAGTCACAAAAGTCAAGTCGTAATTGATGGTCAAGAGCTCATGACAACTTATTGAGACATTGACATTTTTAGCTGTGGTACACCCACCACTGTTTTTTTTGTTTTGAGCTAAGGAAATCACCACTGCATGCTTCTAATTAAATGCCCTACTTTCATGATATAATATCACTGTAGCATGAACTTTTTATATTTTCTATACATTTCATCCAAAAGCCAAATGTCCTTAACTTTTTGTGAGTAGCGTATTTTAATTGATGACCCCATTTGACCTTGAACTTTGACCCCAGTACCTCAGAAATGTTATCACTTCTTTTAACCATAATAAGTATTAAAGTTTGGAAAAGATCAAGCAAACAAGACTTGTCCCTGTAGCGTAGTGGTTTGCGCATTCGCCTGGTTGGATTCCAAGTGGAGACACAAGCCCCTTTCACCATGGAGGGCTGTGTCAGGAAGGGCATCTGACGTAAAACTTCTGCCAAATTACCAATGCCGATTAATCTGCTGTGGCGACCCCTTGGCAGAGAATACAAGGGAGCAACTGAAAGGTACATTCAAAGATCAACGCGGGGCAGCAAAAGGGAGGCCAAAGCAATATTAGGCAGGCGGTCATAATGCATTGCCTAAATACAAATTAAACATCCTCCTTGCTTTCAGCTTTGCAGCAATCCATTCTAGTTACCAAGAACCACTGTCAAGTGTCTAGTCCAGACAGTTGAGCCTAGAGGCCTCAGGTTATTCCAGCAGAGGTGAGCTCTCCATCCCACTACCGTAACCCCCACTTTAAATTCCTTCTCTCCAGCATGCTACAAAGTAACTGCTGCATTGGCCACACCAGTTGCTACCTATTGCTCAATATTAAATGTAATAATAATTGGACTCTTCAGAAAAGACCTAAATAATCTGTGATGTGTTAATTACATGTTTAAAAGTAGCTTTCACATTGTAATAAGCCACTATTTCTTTAGTGAGGACTGATGTCACCAATGCAGTGTCAGTACTGTATTCCAGTTTTTGACAAATAGTCTAAAAATAAGTCAAATTAAATATTAATATGTGCATAATTTACAACAAATGTGAAACTGTCAAATTACTGCTGATTCCACGTTCCTATCCTTACCTATAGTCACGAACTGTTGGTATGATATATGTGGCGGATATAAGCGTCCTTCCAGGAGGAGCTCAAAGTATAGCAGCTGCTCCTCAAAATAAAAAGGGACCAGTTGAGATGATTCAGGCATCCGACCAGGATGCCTGCTGGCCTCCTCTTAGATGAGGTGTTTCAAGCATGTCCTACCAGTATAAGACCCCGGGGCAGACTTATGTCTTTTGGCAGGCTTAGGAATACTTCGGTATCTTACTGGAAGAGCTGGAGGCAGTGGCTGGGGAGAGTTGCTTTTCTGCTTAGGCTGCTGCCTCCGCAAGTGGATAAGCGATGGAAAATGGATGGATGGATAAATAATGGGTTGTTCCTATATGAACGGTCATTATAACAGGACTGCTTAAACTGATAAAAGACATTAGGTCAACAGATTCACATGAATTTGCTCATATATCTGTCAAAGCCTTACCTTGCTGCTCATGAATAATTCCATGCATTTTAATCTGCTTAGCATAACTACCTCATGCACTGGCCCTGTGTACAGCTACACTACACTCAACTAGAGCTGCAACTTCACCCTAAGCCTGGTCACTTTCAAGATGAGATTAACCGAAAGAGGATGCAGCCACTTTTAGTTGTACTTCAGAAAATCCCAGATAATCTTTAGAAAAAAATAGTAATTGTTGAGTAGCTTAACCATACTGCCACTCTCCTGAAATTAATGCAATGAGAGTTTTCATGATTTTTCTCATTAGTCTCTGTTTGCACAGGAACAAGTGGCACCGCTTCCCCACTGCAGATATCTTCCATCTTAGTTTTAATGAGGTTCACATGGGAGTTGTTCCCTGCTCTCAGTCAGAACTGAGGTCAGGGGTTGTCATTTTCACTTACTGAGGGCACTGGAAAGCTCATGCTATACAAATTGACAAGAGTTTTACACTCTTTCCCATGATGGTATCGCTTTACCTAAAGACAATTATCTCTGTTCTATTCAAAGTACCTGAAGAAATCGCCACAACAGAAAAATGACACTAACACAAGGAAACGAGTGGGCGGGAAGCTGTCGTTGACCTTCGTGATCTATATCTTTATATATGCAGAAAATTAATAAATACTGAAGGAATGAAATGAGGAAAAAACATCTAACTATCTGCTTAGTCCAACACAAGCAAACAAACAGAAGCTTCTTTCAAGCACTGGATAGAAAGAAATAATCATTTTCTCAGTTTTCAGTTTTCTCTGTTTGCTTTGGCGTAGTCGATAAGACTGTATATAGTACCGTGCAAAAGTCTTCAGCCACTCCTCATTTCTCTATAATTTGCTAGGAAAATGGGAAAAAGCAGTGAGGATTTATTGAAACATCTACAAAAATAAATGAACAGTACATAAGGAAAAAAAAAAGGGTTGTAAAATTCGAATGACCTTGAACATCAGTATTTGATTTGATATGACCACCTTTATTCTTCAGCTCAGCCTGAGCTCTCTCAGGCAATCTGTCTTGTAATTTCTTGAGGTAGTCTTCAGGAATAGTTCTTCAGGAATCCCAAAGGACATTCCAAAGCTCCTCTTTGAATGCTGGCTGCCATTTGTTCTGTCCTCTATCAAGCTGATCCCACACTGCTTCAGTAACGTGAAGGGGAGGCCAATCCATGACTGATGTCCGTTGTGCGTTTTTCTATCAAGGTAGGCTTTTACTGCACTGGCAGTGTGTTTGGGATCATTGTCATGCTGAAAAATGAAGTTGCTGCCAATCAGATGCTTTCCAGATGGTATCGTGTGGTGGATCAAAGATGGACGGGTATTTTTTTTTTTTTGCTTTCATAATTTCATCCATTTTGATAAGATCCCCAACACCACTGGCTGAAATGCAGCCCTACATAATGACAGAGCCTCCACCATGTTTTACACATGGCTGTATACACTCACTGTTGTACCTTTTTCCTGACCTCCTCCGTACATGTTGAAAACAATTTTAACCAACAATTTCAAATTTGGATTCACTGCTACTGTTTCCACTGATTTTCAGTCCAGTTCTTGTGTAATTTGGCATACCACAGCCATTTCTGCCTTTGTGGTTCAAAAATACTATTTTATGCCCATCGTATGGTTTTATCGTATCGTTAACTCAAGAAATGGGAAGAAATTGTGTTTTTGTGACAAGCTGCTAGCAACAAAGTGCCCGAAGATTTAATGTTGGTTCTTTGCTAACTTGTACATTATATGTAGACACGCACACACACATGCCTTGTGTTAGGTGCCTTGTTCATGCTTGAATGATTCATAGGTCAATCTTAATACTCCTTTAAAAATGATCAGAAACAAGGACTGGACTCAAAAAGAGCAAAAAAAAAAAAAACACCCAATGCACAAAGAAAAACTTAAAGATCTTCAGAAACCCTGAAGAATAATTGCTCAAGACCACTTTAAAAATTACAACAAAGTCTGGCTCCCTGGAAGCAAAATACAAAGAAATGAGGCGAATAAAGACAGTTGCACAGTATTGTAGGTATCTGTAGATCTGTAGATCTGTAGTTTTTCTGCATTTGTCACAACAGTCTTTTAAATATAGTATTGCAGCACTTGTCTAAACATTTCTTTCTTAAGTAATGATATCAACAGTAATATTTTGCCAACCTCTCCACCCAGCTCAAATGCCACTCAGCGCCCACCAAAACATTATTATTATTATTCCAGCTATGATGCAGCTACCTACCACTCAAACACAAGTGTTATGAAGAGGACTGAAATGATCCATCGGTTCCTCCTCTTCATTTAACTTTCAGATCACTATATGCTGTTGCTCTATTATTTCAAATAATCCCTGAGAGAGCATCAGCTTTTTGTTGCCTAGGTACAGCCATGTGACTCACTTATATCACTTTTCTCCCATATTCACTTAGTAACTATGCCAACCAGCTTGAAATTTGTCATTTGTGCATCTGGATGAGGTTTAATTGTGAAGACGTTCGACTTTGATTTGCCAGCGTGTGAACTCAGTGCCAGAATCTATAATTCATCCAAGCAAAGCGCTCAATACAACCTGAACATTAACCCTTTCATTAAGAGCTGGATAAGAGCCAGTCATACTCTCCACTGCCAACATGATGAAGATTTCTCCCTGCAGGCTCTTGCATATCAACCTGTAATGCTACAATGAGATTGCTTATTTGTGTTTTTTTTTTACTTTATGCAAATGTACTCATCATCTAAAGAACTAAGTTTCCTAGACTTTCGTCTGCCATTAAACAGATGGTTTGGGTCAAGCCGTCTCACAGAGCTGCTATTCCTCAAGGAATTTGGTTTCTGTGACACACAACTGAAGCGCCAAGGATTTTTTCTCCCCTTTACAAAGGATGTTCAACCGTGACAAAATTTGTATTGAAGATATATGAGGTACAGACAGGATAGATGGGCATGGTGATGATTTACTGTGACACTTCCATTAAGTTAGGGGACTCACAAGACTTTGTGGTGTTGGCATAGGGAAAGGTATAAAATTTATGAAGACAGGCAGGAAATGTGTGTAAAGCAAGCACAGGAACGATGTGTATTAAAAATCCCTCTGACTGGGAATTGAACCAGAGACTCACTACTGAAGGCATCTGTTTCTATGTGGAACACACTGTTACACTTGATTTTTTTGTCATTCCAATCCCATGTTTCCCGTAATGTAACCAATTGAACAGTATAACCCAGTGGTGTCAAACATATTTCAGTTCATAATGTGATCTGGAGCAGTTAAACCATTTCCTTAGAGCCAGTTGCCACCGGTTGTTTAGTGAAGTCAGTACATTGTGAAAACATTTAATGAACCGACCAATTACAAAACAGATTAAGAGCCTAAAACTTCTTAAGAAAAAATTTCTGCAAGAGCTCCCAGTTTTTCCACATTAGACTGCCGTCTTTACTAAGGAACAATACTAATGCAAATCAAAGAAATGTCTGCCAAGCTCCATGGCTTTACAGCCTTATTTTTGTGCGGTATGGGAGGCCACAGATAATGTCTTTGCCAATAAAAAGCCTGTAAAACTGACCATGATTCAGACAGATGAAATTACCAGTGCAGACAGCCACTCTCATGGTGTGATCCATTCTTAATTTGCAACACAATGCTTTATTGTGCAGATGTCACACTTTGCAAAGCTATTTTTGGGCCACATTAGACCCTTTGGTGGCAGGTTCTGGTCTGTGGGCCAAATGTTTGTGCCCCTGGTCTAACTTACCATCTCTGGATACAATATTAGTTTTCTGTTCATCTAAGTAAATTTTCAGTCTCCAAATTCAAGGTGAGCAAAACCTTGATGACGTCATCAGGAGTTAAATTTCATTCAATTCCAAATATAGTTAGGTCCATTAGCTTTGGGACAATTAGACATTTTCGTTATTTTTTCCCTCTGTACACCACCACTGTGGATTTTAAACCAGTCAAAATGTGATTGAATACTTCTAGCTTTAGTTCAAGTGCTTTGATAAAAGAACTGCATTAACTGTTGGAATTACAACCTTTTATATATAGTCTCTCATTGTCAGATGCTTAAAAATATTGGGTTAATTGACTGACAAGCATTTTCATGGCCAGGTGAGGCCTATTCTCTCATTATTCCATGACAAACTAAGAAGGTGAAAGCTCTGAACATGATTCCAAGTGTTGAACTTGGATTTGGTAGCTGCTCACTGAAACTTCCAATATGAGATTCAAAGAGATGTCAATGCAAGTGAAGGACAACATTATTATGCTGAAAAACAAAATGAACCTATCAGAGACATAAAACAAAATGTAAAAAACATTGAGTGACCAAAAAACAATCTGTAATATTCTTTAAAAGAAAGAATGAATTGATCAGCTTAGCAACACTAAAAGACCTTGGAGACCACAAAAGACAACTACAGTGGATGGTCACAGAATTCTTTACTTAGTTAAGAAAAACCCTTCACAACATCTAGCCACGTCAACATCAATCTCAAGGAGGTACGTGCAACATTGTCAAAAGACACCGTTGTTCATGTAAATACAGTGGTGCAAGATGCAAACCACTGGTCACATTCAAGAACAGAAAGGCCACATTAGTCTTTTTCAGAAAACTTCTAAAAACATTCTTTGGAACGATAAAGCTAAGATTAACTTGGTACCACAAGGATGAGAAGACAAAATCATGAAAAGGAAAGGTGCAACTCACAATCTGAAGAATATCACATCATCTGTCAAACATGGTGGAGGTAATAGCAGAGGCCTGTATGGTTGCCACTGGAACTGGGTCACTAGTATTTCTTGATGATGCCTATACTCTGCTCAGTTTCAGCCAAATGCTGACTACAAAGAAACTGGACATTCTTCAATAACCAAACTGCAGTTGGTGATGTCTATGGCATTAATTGACTGAACAGGGTTTTCATCTAAGAATTAAAAACATATCTTATATTTAAAATTATGTTATTTTGTCTAATTACTTTTGAGCCTCTGAAAATGAGGGACTATGTATAAAAATGGCTGTAATTCACAAAGATTAAAGCAATTCTTTTTTTTTTAAACCCCTGAAGAAGAGTTAAAATTACAAAATTAGAAAAAATGCCATTGTTCTAAAACTTGTCGACCTAACTTTATAAAACTTGCGGAACCCTAACTGAAATATTTTCTGATTCAGGTACTCATCGCATACATAATATATTAGCACAAATATGCTCATGAATCATGAGCTTCAAAATGCATTGCGTGCCTACTGAGTAGTATAGGAGGATTTACCCAATCAAAGCAGTTGCTCTTTATTGAATAAAATTCTGTAGTGAGCTTTTAGACATTAGCTGAGAGGTTAGTTTTTTCTGCAATACACTCTACAAAATAATGCCCCTGTGTGCTGGAACAGGGCTCCACAGTTCAGTATTTATGCAGCTTTAACAAAGCCAACAAAATCCACATACAAAACAGAAGGCCCGTTGTGTCTGAAGGGGAAAGGCTTAGTGGCAGCTATAGGCCAAACTGCTGACTGGAGCCACATCTGCACACATTAGGTTTTCCTGTTCACGATCAATAGTGGAGAAGCTTCAAAGAGGACAGCAATATGCCAGAGGGCTCCATAGAGAAGACAGCTAGAAAGCATTGAGGTGCATGTATCCCGACTTCCATTGTGTTGTGTGTTTTATATTTGCCCCCTCACAGTGAGCAAGCGAACACTTTTCTCAACACCTCAGCTTTGGACACAAATTGAAATCTTCAGAGGGAGAGGAGAAAAGGACAGACAGCAACGGAAGAGTATCAGCAAAATTAGGAGAATTGTATATAAAGCTTGGGTTATACACAAAAGGGAGAGACTGAAGGAAGATACATTTTGTGGCCAAATGTATGAAGACACCCAAATATTATACACCAAGCAATTATTTAATAATGGATATCTGCTGATCTGCTGCCAAAATGCCTCCGAGAAATTTTCTATCAGTCACATGAGTGCAGCTAACTGGACTGACAGGCTGGTCAAATGACAACTGAAAACCACTATGTAATACGCTGACCACTCCAGCACCTCTTCCATGTGGGAGTAGCACAAAAAGGAGGAGAATGGGTGTGGACAGTAGGTGAGGAACTAACAAAAAGTGAACAGCAGTGGGTTTATGACTGACTTGTCAACACTGCATTCATATCAATCAGGGGCTACTGGAATATCCTTCCCAAAAAAAGGAATCTGATTATCCCTTCCCAAAGCAAAAAATGACCTGAAGCCCTACATGATTTTGCAAAGGATCAACAGATTTTAAACCTGGCATATTGAATGGGATGGAATGGGATAATACAGTGAAGAACACAGACTGAGCACCATGTGTTAGCAAATTAGTGTAAACACCTTTATCAGGCAACTTTAGAAGGATAAAAGATGGTGGATGGTTTGGAATTCATCTTCGAGGTTTAAAAATGAAGCTCAAGTGTAATTTGGCTTAGAGGTACACGATATGGACAAAAACATTGGGCCACACCTCTTACACGTTTAATTCAGGTGTTTCATTCAGTCCCATTCTCACATGTGTATAAAAGCACGCACCAAGCCATGCAGTCTGCCTTTACAAACATTTGTTAAAGAATAGGTCATCCATAGAGATCATTCAATTCAACCCTTGTACTGAAATAGGAGGCCACTTTTGCACCACAGAAACTCAGCCATGAAGTGGCAGGCCACGTAAAATTACAGAGCGGGGTTACCTAGTGCTGATATGCACAGTGCGTAAAAGTTGCCAACGCTCAGCTGACTCAATAACTGCAGAGTTCTAAACCAGCTCTGGCATTAACATCAGCACAAAAACTGTGCGCTGGGAGCTTCACAGCCCATGTTTCCGTGGCTGAGCAACTTCATGCAAGCCTTACATCACCAAGCACAATGCCAAGCATTGGATGGAGTGCTGTAAAGCAAACCGCAACTGGACTCTGGAGCACCGGAAACATATTCTGTAGAGTGGTGAATCACACTACTTTATCTGGCAGTATGACGGACGTGTCTGGTGAGTTCCAAGAGAATGTTACCCGCCTGACTGCACTGTGCCAACTATAGAGTTTGGTGGAGGAGGATTAATGCTACAGGGCTGTTTTTATGGGGTTGGCCTGGGCCCCTTAGTTCCAGTGAATAGAAATCTTAAGCTTACCAAGACATTTTGGACAATTCCAATTCCTCTCATCTAACATCAGTGTAGTAATTGGGAAGAAAGAGCAAAAATTCCCACAGACACGCTCCAAAATCTTATAGAAAATCTTCCCAAAAGAGTCTAAACTGTTACAGCTACAAAGACAGGACCAACTCCACATCAATGCCTATGAATTTAGAACAGCACATCATAAAAACTCCTGTAGGTGTAATCTGTAGGTGGCCACTTACTTTTGTCCTGATAGCATAAGTTCTGTTAGGGGCATGGTTACTGTGAGAGACAGGTCAGTGTCGTTTCACACACTGATGATTTGGCTGCTCATTTTCTCCAATAAGAGGCGACATTTTGCCTTAAGTCTGCTTTTTATAGCCAAAGTTAGTGAAAAGCAGACAAATATTAGAGGGAACATTTCCTCAGGTATCCATATGTCCATTTTAAAAAATGCCAAGATGGCAAAGGCTAAAAAAGCCAAGCTTAAAGCTTCTAAAAGGTAGCCCACAAACCAGCGGGTGACGTCAGCACGGCTATGTTCATCCTTGGATTCTATGGGTTAAACCAGCATCAACAAATACCACTAAAACAGTCAGCTTTTAAAATGCATCGTCTTACTGTGTTGACTCATTCTTGCAGGGCAGCCACAAGCAACGCTACACCTGTGAGTCAAAGCGGAGGGCGCAGTGGGATTTAACGGCTCAGCCGCAGCACTCAGCACCAAGAGCAGCAGAGAGGAGAGGAGGAATCAGCCTCAGTAACTCGCAGTACCGAAAACAGCAGAGCTATCCCCGACTCTGAAGCATCAAAAGTGTCCAACACTAAAAACAGGTAAAAATGTTGCAGTCCTGTGTTGAGGTTTGGGTCTGAATAGACTAGTGAAGTTCTTCCACAACAAAGAGAATTTTGTGTGTTAATGGAGCTGCACTAAGGTATTGTCATGTTGAAACTGGGCATTTTCTCAAGGTTTGAAGCACTCACTGTGCAAAATACCATTTGAAGTTGTACCATTAAGATTTTTGAAAAAAACCTGTAACCAAGGGAAGCAACATCTAGACACCAAGGGAAGTAATGATTACTTCATGCTGCTTTATGACTAGAGGTTTTCTGACTATTGATAACATATGAAGCATAACTTCAGATGGAAAAACATTAGACTTTAAAACAGTCTGGACCTTATCACAAATATTACAATGATTTGGTGCTGAATATGAGGCTCTCGGCCACTTTCTAAGCTGCAGCAGAGGCACGTCCAGTGAAACAGCCAAGCCATGCTTCATTTCTAACATTATTTCTGGAGGGCACTTGCCTTGCATATTTTAACCTCTCTGATTAGCACAAGAAAATGACAAGATAACTGTTTAAAAGAGAGATGTCTATTAGAGTGCATCTGTGTCCTGTGGAGGCATAATTAAAAGCGATGGCTCCTGTTTCATATTAGATCATATGAACACAGTATTAGCCATTAATGGGACAGAATGGTGGTGATGGCGCTGAAAGATGAGAAAGAAAATGGGACGAGGAATCATGACAGAGGAAGCAAATTAGTTTCTCACCTATGTTAGGCCGCAGATCTGAAAGGTATGATAAAAGCCTCTGCGTACTTCAGAATTAATTACAATGCCAGCTGCCAAATGTGGACATATTTTCTTTGTGGAAAGTGAAGCAGAAAGACTCAGTGATTACAATGCAATCATACTGATTGGAAATCCACGATGGCGCTGCTAAAGAGGCAGTTATTTTGGCTTTGGGTGGGCCTGATTACTGCTATTGAAGTGAATAAAAAATATCCTGCCATTTTTGGGACAAGCCAGACAGCTCTCTTTTGTTTTGTTCTTTTTATCAACTGTGTTGTTTTTTTTTTGAAGACAACGAACACCTGAGAGATGAAACAGAAGTCAGAGGAGGATACAAGCCACGCAAATATGATTTAGTCTCTTAAGTAATCAAAGCTCTTGGGATTTGGGAGTGGTTCATGAGTATTAGCTACACGATGATCATAACGTTTCTGAAATAAACATTAATATGCCCCAAGTGTATGCGGTAATAACAACAGGCAAATGCAACTTCCAAACTAATGTACAACAGCATCTAATTTTCATTTGGCCTCCCGCCCACAGCATCACAAAACACGTCTCTACAGCACACAGTGTGTGGCTGCACCAGAACACAATATCCTCAAGAAGGCAGAAAATACTAATATGCTGCTGCACTGAGGAAATGCTAGAGCTGAGCCATGAGTCGATTTTGGTGACAACCACACTTAGACTGGAGGCAGTTTTTCTAGCTATGCAGTAATGAGGCTGGTGTGAGATTGACCTTGCGCAAATGGCATTGCTAATAATGCCATTAGGACCACAATCAGGGCCATTTAATCACCAGGCTTATTCCTCCTAATATCCCAGGTTGTGACGCTTGCAATATTAGCAGCTTTTGCACTTTAAAACAAAGCCCTGAATGGATTAAACTCAGGTCAACAGCTTTTAAACCTTTGCTTTTGCGTCTTTGCGAATTTCAGTGTCAAATTTACGTTTTGCACTTTGCTATGCACTCTGCTGAAAGCTAAGCTCCGCAGCAGCTTAATCAGTTACACATAAGGGTCCTAATCCTACCGAAATCCTTGACAAGACACCGTGCCAAACAACATGATTCGTGAAAGATTACTGCCATATATCCGACTGCTTACATGACCCTACTTCAGCAGCTGGCATCTACATATGAGGATGCATCCGCTCACCATCACCTTCTCACCTCCTGAAAATCCAGATTCATACTGAACCTTACTGACCCATTTACATTTCATTTGACATTAACTAAGTACCACACTTCCGAGGGTGCCATTGCATTGTCTGACTTGTCTGTGATCACAGGCAAAGACGTCTTCTTATTTGTATCCTAAGAGCCTGAGGAGTAGTCCTAATTCCTACTCTTCTGAGGCAGGAAATGCGTTCTGAAAAGCCTTTCTTCCTTGAGACAATGCAGGCAATTGGAGTGAGCTGTGCAGACTGTGCTGGATGATAGAGACTATAATTGGCGCTGTGCCTCACTAACCACATAGCAAAGGTGTAACAATGGGTGATGGAGGGGCATATGTAGGCAATGAGTTGTGAAGGTGGGAGCACCTTCTAACCTGTGTGAAGTTCTGAGACACAAAAGAAACAAAGTCTACAGACTAGGAAACTAGAGCTGCTAAAGTTATTCAGAACGCTGTTTCACTTGTTTTTTTAACGTTATGTTTAAGTGTCACTCTGTGAGTCAGTCCATTCATTGACACACAGACAATAATCTTACCCAGAGGATGTTTACTTGCTGCCTTTCCTATAACGCAGTGAAGTTGATATCTGTAGGTCAACAGATTTTTTTTGGTTTTAATTTAGTGAAATATACTACAGATATTCAATAAATCATGTACCACTATGACGTCCACGCTATATTAGTGGGCACTTAAAAGAAAAAATTTGGAATTACAGGATTTCTCGCCCTCTCTACATTTAAAATTAGGATTAAAACTTTCCTTTCTGATAAAGGTTATAGTTAGGGCTGGATCACTTACTCCTGAACCATCCTTTAGTTATGCTGCGATAGGCGTGGTGCACAGAGCTTTTTTCTCCCCATCTCTTTTCCCTTCAAGCATTTATATGCCACTGCTGCTTGTCATTAAATTTTGTCTTCACTTTCTCCCATTGTCTGCATTGTCCTTGTCTCTCTTTGCTCTCCTTTTCCTCTTTTCTTATCCCACCCAACCTGTCAAGGCAGATGGCTGCCCCTTTCTGACCCTGGTTCTGGCAGAAGTCTCTTCCTGTTAAAAGGGAGTTCTTCCTTTTCACTCTCACCAAGTGCTTGCACACAGGGGGTCGTCTGATTGTTGGGGTTTTCTCTCTTCTCTCTACTATTGTAGGCTCTTTACCTTACAATATAAGACACTTTGAGGCAGCTTTTATTGCAATCAGCACTACATAAATAAGACTGATTCAAACTGAAAATTGAATTTAACTGAATTCAAATTCTTTTATCATAGCCAATGTCGTAGAAAAACATGCAAATTGTTGTGATTTTTTAAAAAAAGCTACATGCAGACAATTTTCCAGTTAAGGAGATGATGTTGGAAGTGCAAGTTTTAAAGGTGTCTCTCCCTCTAAAAAGGCAGACAAATCCTGCTAACTGGCAAAGTCTGCACCTCTCATGAAAGATTTCTGGGTGGGAATCTTGCCTCAATCACAACAAATGTCATTGGAAAGTTCTTGTGAAAACCTAGATGCCACAATGAGACAAGAAAAACACCACTGCTTCCCAAAAATGCATCACAGCATGTCTCAACTTACCAAAATGCCACATTGGTACTTCTCAACACTTCTGGGGCAATATTCTACGTGAAATTTATAGAAAAACATGATGGAGGGGACCATATGGTTTTGTAGCTACTTTGCTCTCTCTGAGCCTGGGCACATCACTGAGGACATTTTTAATATAAAATGTTATCAACAAAATGTATTTTAATGTGAGGGCAGCAGTCCATAAGTTGAGGCTGGGTGTCGCTACAAGGCAATCATCTAAGTAAATCAGTAGTTTTGTCAGACTGTGTTTGCCTTTGATTTCAAAGATTAGATTAGGAGCTATCACACTTTATGATCAACCAATGGTAAAATCCTTGTAATTTCACAGGGGGTCACACACCTTTATGGAAATACATCTCAAAACTTTTGGACTGCTGCTCCTGGAAGTCAATCACAAAACTAAGGATATACGGAATCTGGCTAACTCTACGTGCATCTAACCAATGAAAAGCATAACCAAAGTCAGAGTCCAAGAGTTAAAATTGAACATTAATCTCTCTCTGTCTCACACATACACAGAGCAGCCTGAAGAGCAGGCAGGCAGCTGTGTCTCACTGGGCCACCTGGCCTTTGTGAACAGTGAGCGCACCTCATCAGGTCTATAAAACCATTATCATCTTCTTCTTCTTCTTTCGGCTGTTCCCATTAGGGGTCGCTGCCTCCATCTCATCCTATCCCTTGCATCCTCTTCCCTCACACAAACCCTCTGCATGTCCTCCTTCACTACATCCATCAATCTTCTCTGTGGTCTTCCTCTTCTCCTCCTGCCTGGCAGCTCCATCTTCAACATCTTTTGTCCAATATATCCACTATCCCTCCTCTGAACATGTCCAAACCATCTCAGCCTTGCCTCTCTGACTTTATCTCCAAACTTCTCAACCAGAGCTGTCCCCCTGATGTACTCATTTCTAATCCTGTCCATCCTGGTCACTCCCAGCAAAAATATCAACATCAGTTCTGCCACCTGCCTCCTGTCTCTTCATCAGTGAAACCATCTCCAAACCATACATCATAGCAGGTCTCACTACCGTCTTGTAAACCTTCCCTTTCACTCTTGCTGCTATCCTTCTGTCACAAAGCACCCCTGACACTCGTCTCCACCCACTCCACCCTGCCTGAACTCTCTTCTTCACCTCTCTTGTGCTCTGTCCGTTGCTTTGGATGGTTGATCCCAAGTATTTAAA
>VUQH01078838.1:0-19827 GCA_015106775.1 Etroplus canarensis
AATCGTCGCAGGGCTGATGATGCAGATGGACAGTTTCTGGGGGCTCCGATCTTGGACTGCTGTGTGTGGACCGGGACTTCAGTTCTCGGCGTCACCTGATGCCAGTGGCCGGGGAAGAGGACATCACAGGCGGGGTGTTGTGCTGGGCCGGAGGTGGGCACTACCCTTGTATCGGACACCAGGTCCTGGGGGAACGCTATATCGTTTCACTGTGTATTTATATGTAGTTGAAATGACAATAAAGTAATCCAATCCAATCCAATCCAAAACGAGCCAGCTGAGGTGCTTCGGGTATCTGACTGGGATGCCTCCTGGGTGATGCGTTTCAGGCATATCCTACCAGCAAGAGGGACTGGAACAGACCCAGGGCAGGTTGGAGAGATTGCATTTTACCAATACACCTAAATCCACTGTGGTGACCCCTTGTGGAGAATAAAAGGGAGCAGCCAAAGACCCTTAGTTTGCAACGGCTAACGGTACATAAATGTTTAAGTTAACATAATCTAACTATTGTTGTACCTGATATGTTGATGTTCCTTTCAAAAACCTTTAACTGATAAAGAAAAAGTTCAAAGCTCCATGAAAAATGATGCAACTCATAAGAATCACTGCGGCATGTATGCATAACTATTGCAATACTAACACACAAACCACAATACTGTATTCTGTTCTGCCACATTGTTGTTTTGATTTATTGATAAACCACTGTTGTAACGCTCGAATGGTTTTCACAGAAGCTTTTAAAATTAACCACGGTATCAAATTCAGTATCAGGAATCAGGTTTTTCTTCATATTTCTGTGCAGAGGCTGATCCATAAGAGAGCGCTAAAGCCACCAGTCAACAGACACGTGCACACAGAGATCACAAATATCGCAAGTTTCTCTCTTCTCCGTCCCTTCGACTAGTCGAGGCAGATGGCTGCCCCTCCCCGAGTCTGGTTCTGCCAGACGTCTCTTCCTGTTAAAAAGGGAGTTCTTCCTTCCCGCGGTCGCCAAGCGCTTACTCACAGGGGATCGTCCTATTGTTGGGGTTCTCTTTAACATTGTAGGGTCTTTACCTTCCAGTGTAAAGCACCCTGAGGCGACTTTTGTTATGAATTGGTGCTATATAAATAATATTGAATTACACTGAAAAATTTGCAGCAAAACCTTTTAAAATGAGTCACTATGCAGCTATAAACGGGATTCAGGCAGATCTAAAATACGTAAGAATAACACGTGACTCTTATCGCTTCATTCACTTCCACTTTAGAGGAAAGCAAACCTACAGATGTCCTGTATGTAAAGTCTGTCATTTGACTTTAACTCCTCCTGCCTCCTGGATTAGGCACAACTAGTTCTTTACACGTAGAGCAATGTGTGCATTCGGTCACGTGCACCCCGCAGTAGTTTCATTTACAACAGAACTGTCCAGATCTGAGGCCAAATAATATTCTGTGTTCTTTGACACAGTTCCAGCAAGCTGTTGAGAGGTTTATCAGTTGGAACTGCTTGTAACAATATCTACATACAAAATAGCTATAGGGATGATGCGTATCTCCAGCTATTTTCCATCTGCCGTCATACATCAGCTGTAGACTCTGTTGGCAGCGGTTTCAATAGCTCTCCTCAAAGCCTGCACCGCTATCGCCGCAAGTCGCCAAACTTCATTTACATTCCACGATGTCTGGTCTCCACATCTCTGCTCTCCACATCTCTGCTACCGTCTCTTCCTGTGTGGACACCCCTCAAGACCCCCACCCACTAATTCTCCCGCCATGGACTGAATTGCCGTGCTGTTTCCTGAGGAAAACACACGCGGGAAACCCACCCTCGGAGCAGACTGGACAAGCATTTCTACTCTTAACTGACCACTCAAGCATACTAAGCACCTATCATTTTCTCGGATCAGCATTATCAAGCGGCAACTGTGTTACTGGCCTGCTTACACCCTCATCGGGTCTGCTGGTTTTTTTTAACCCAAAGCCCACTTGCGCTGTTCATTATTGAAATGAACGGAACAACGCCGTCCAATCGCAGCCTAGGGGCAGGTCTTTCCGCCGTTTAGCCAACCGTGACATGGTTACAACAGCTGGCTGTGGAAAGGGACGCATTCGTGACTGCAGTTTTACGAGGGAACTCGTGCTGCAGAATGCATGAAAAGGGGTAAACAAACACATCTTGTCTTTTAAGATCTTCAAGGGAAAGTTGGATTTTTCAAGAGTCGCAAAAACCAACCACAAAGTCTACCATATTGCCATTTTGCCCTCTCCCCTCAGTGTTCGTGTCACCCAGAGGGTAGGTTAATTTCTACCGGGGACAGCTGTGCCTGCTGACATTTAACAGGAGATCGGCGAACTCTCCGTATGTGCTTCTGCGTGCGTGAGTATGCAGCTCTGACTGGCACTGGCCCTCGTAGCAGAAGTGAACCATCAAACTGCTTAAGTGTTTAAGGAAATCCCTTCCTTCGTTCAGAAAAAGATCCCGCTTATTCATGCAGGGAAGCTGAAGGAACGAGTCCCCAGCGCGGCGGCGTAATAACATTCTGAGCTTCTTCGTATGAATGCCAGGAGAAAGCCACTGACAGGTCATTTGGTAAATGTCGAAATGAAAGCAGCCTCTGGATGTAGTCCGGTTAAGCAAACCAAGATGATGGATATCGAGATTTCAGTGGCGAGGAAAAGCCTCTGGGGTCTTTGTGCTTTCGAAAGGTCAAGGTTTAAAATAAAACGTGACCCCCCCCCCTTTGAAGACAGACAGATCCACGAGGGACAATCTGAGTGCTTGGGTTTGTATTTCCGCCCGGGCTTGGCCTAAATCTGTCTCCCAGAGTTTGATTCAAACTGCTGTGCTTTTTTAACTTTTTCCCCCTCTAAACAGAAAATAGTAGCCAGTGAGCACTCTAAAGAGTCTGATCACATCCTCTGGTAGTACACAAAATCAAAAGTTTTAGACTTTTCACACTAAAAGTCACTTTCTTAACTGACCACTTGTTGGTTTTCTTCATCATCAACACCTGTTTTTGGTGTTCCCCACAGAAAGAGTCTGCAACTTCTAAATAAGGAAAGATACATTTAACTGCAATAAATAATTGATTCATGTTCAGCTGCCTCTCCAGTCAGGTCCTCATCCGCTGGACGGACTCCGGCTCCAACATCTCGAGCAGCAGGAAGCGACAGAGGTCTGCGATGGCGCATAAACCGCTTGCAGAGGATTTTCTGGAAGAGGAGGAGGAGGACTGCCGTCACCAGCTGCAGTCCAACTGCAGGACGAGAGACTCTCTGGAAAGCAGCTCAATGATACTGAGGACTGCCACAATGATGGCAGGTCTGCCTGCCTGCTGGTGGGGAAACCGTTTCTCCATCTACAGGAGCTCTCATGACACCCCATTCTAAATCTGTAAGCATTAATATGGAGTTTCTGCCCACTCTTTGCAGCTACAACGGCTTCCACTCCTCTGGGAAGGCTCTCTATAAGATTTTGGAGTGTGTCTGTGGGAATTTTTGCCCATTCATCTAAAGGAGCATTTATGAGGGCAGACACTGATGTTGGACAAGAGGACCTGGCTTGTAATTTCAGTTCCAGTTCATCCCAAAGGTGTTCGAGAGGGTTGAGGTCAGGGCTCTGGGCGGGCCAGTTAAGGGCTTCCAGCAGACTCATCTAACCATGCTGAAAGAGAAAACTGCTTCCCACAAAGTTTGAAAGCGTAGACTGGATCAGATGTCTTAGCAACTGTAGCATTTAGATTGCCTTCACTCGAACTGAGGAGCCCAGAAAAAAACAACCCTATAGCATTATCCCTCCAACAAACCTTACTGTAGGCCGTGTGCAGTCAGACAGATACTGTTCTGTCACTCCAAAGAACATATTTCCATTCTTCCAGAGCCCAGTGGCGGTGCACACACCCCTCCATCTGACACTTGGGACTGCGCTTGGCCGCATCATACCACGAAGTTCCCAGCACACAGTTCTTGTCCAGATATTAAAGCCAGAGGATGTTTGGAACTCTACAGATACTGAGTCAGCAGAGCGCTGGCGACTTTTACTCACCACGTACCTCAGCTACAACCACAAGCTTAAATACTTCCAATTCACAATAATACCACTTACAGTTGCTCGTGGAATATCTAGAACAGAAGAAATTCCATGAGCTCTTCAGAACGGCCCACTCTTTCACAAATGTTTGCAAATGAGAATGAATTAAACTGCTGAATTCAACGAGTAGGGGGTGTGGCTCATACTTTTGTCCATATTGTGTATGTGAGAGGCCTGGTTGAGTGAAGTTGTGTGGGGAAACACCATTCTGGACCCAACATGCAAGTTAGATTTACTTGCAGATTAAAAGCTACCAAACTGTCAACAGGAGCAAAACTGGGGCATCAGCTTTCTATTCAAAAGGTGTGTACTAGCACAGCTTATATTCGAGCGTCATTTTTGAGAGCTGTCACACCAACCACGACGAGATAAGTGTGCTCACAGCGACGCTAGGAGAAAGTTCGAACGCGCTCGACTCTTCTGCTACTCATCTGCGAACATTCGTGACCCCCTCGCCTGAAAACTGGTCTCATTTACATCCACTTCTGGTTTTGATTCAGAGGTAAAAGCCTTCAGTGAAGCATCAGCAATTATCACACCAAAAATAAGCCAGCCATATTCATCCGGCTGCAGCTGGAAAGAGAAAAGCGACTGAAAGGAGATGGATAGCTGGATACACCGAGAGCTCACATCTGGAAGCTTTTAGGGCTAGATCCCTCCAACTTCCTCCAATGAGGGTTCCTATGCACCGCATTAAGAAAAGCTGCTAAACTCGGAGCCAGCTAACTCCTACAGGCACAGCGTTGTGTTACTCTACAGATCACGAACACAAAAAGGAAAACAGGCACCACTGTGTCACCACTCCCCAATCAATCCGGACGACTAGGTTATACGCACATTTAGATCCACGCTGGGCTTGACAATGAGCGTACGCTGCTGAAGCGTGCGTGAGACACAGCGTGCGTTTTCAAGAAGTAGTCGCATCAGCATCCCTTATTTAGCACTGCTAAGAAAGTCATCCCCCGCTGCCAGCCGACACATAACAGAGGGCGAGCAACAGCGGTCCTTTTCTCCGAAAGCACAGAAACAGAGGACAAAAATCCACATGCATATGAAGCTGTTACGAGCTATTTGGATAAAGCTGATCCACAGTTGGGGCAGGAAAGCTTCTTAGGATGTGTATGATCAACTTTTTGTTCTTTATGATAAAAAGGACCAAATGGCGCTTGAACAAAACACATGGAATAAGAGTAACAAATGTCATATTTTTAAGTTTTGACAGACAACACTAATTCCATAAAGGTCGGGATGCTATGTAAAATACCAATACATCTCATGAACCAATATTTTATTCACATAAGAACGCATAAAATCTTGGAAGTGAGACAAAAAAAATGCATACATCTTGAATTTGATAGAAGCAACACGTCTCTATAAAAGCTGGGGCAACAAAAGGCTGGAAAAGTAAGTGGTACTAAAGAGAAACAGCTGGAGACACATGTTGCAACTACTCAAGTTCATTGCAAGAGGCCAGTAATGTGATTGGGTGTAAAAAGAGCACCTTAGGGAGGCAGCGTCTCTCAGAAGTAAAGACAAGCGGAGGTTCAGCAATCTGTGAGAAACTGCGTCTACAAATTGCGGAGCAATTTCCGAATAACGTTCCTCAAAAAGTGGAAGTCGTATTATGAATCCGCATATTTGATTTGGCAAAGATTTCACCAGAAGTTTGGAGATAAAGTCAGAGAGGAAAGTCTGAGATGATTTAGAGATGTCCAGAGGAGGGATAGTGGACATGTTGGACAAAGGATGTTGGACAAAGGATGTTGAAGATGGAGCTGCCAGGCAGGAGGAGAAGAGGAGGAAGACCACAGAGAAGGTTGATGGATGCAGTGAAGGAGAACATGGGGGGAAACTGTTCTGTGCTCAGATCAAAATTTTAAATTCTTTTTTGGAAATCATGGACGCTGAGTCCTCCAGACTAAAGAGGAGAGGGACCATCCGGCTTGTTATCGGCGCTCAGTTCAAAAGTCTGCAACTCTGACGGTATGGGGGTGCATTAGTGCCTACGGTACTGGCAACTTGCACATCTGGAAAGGCACCATTAATGCTGAAGGTATATACAGCTTTAAAACAATGCATGTTCCCCTACAGATACAGTTGTCCCGATGGGTGACAACGTTAGCAATCAGCGATAATCAAATTGATGAAACTCATCCACTCTATTGCCAGTAGACTTGTCCCATGTTTCTGATTGGTCAGGCGCTTCCTTTCATGTCAGCTAGCTCGTAGCTGGACTGATAACCGCCTTCGTGTGACCGCTGATCCACAGCGCCGATGTTAGGCTAAGTGAAGCAGAAAGACAACCTGGGTACGCTGCGTAGCGGTTTCCACGTCGACCTTACAAGCGAAAGATCCCCGGTTCGATTCCAGGTGGGGACACAAGCCCCAGGCATCCAGCGTAAAAACATCTGCCAAATTACCCATGCGGATTGGTCCGCTGAAGGGAGCAGCCAGAAGCACATCTGGAGCCGCTGGAATCACATCTCAGACAAGAATGGGACAACATTCCTGTCCCCAGAGGTCCAGCAGCTGGTCTCCTAAAAGAAGAGGTGATGCGACACAGCCCTGTCCCTACTTTTTTGAGACGCGTTGCAGCCATCAAACGTCTCACTTCACCGCTCTGATGTGTAGTCTAGGCCCTGCATGCTTATTACCTAAACGCAAATGAGAGCCGGTGGCCTGTGGCCACATTTCTATTTACAGTGACCGCGGGCTCCTGCTGAGAAATCCCTCCGCCGAATCGCACTTGAAAACTTCTCGTTTTTCTCAAAATTGAAACCCAACGCAATATTTACACAAGAGAAGGAGGATTTTAGACCTTCCTGTGGAGCGGGCGAGTGTCCTGAGAGTTTCGGCTGCCCTGAATCGCCGAGGTAAACTTTATTTTTTTAAGAAATGCCAACTTTTGACGAGCACAAGCGCTGGAAGCTGCCGCCCACCGCCGCCTATGTAGAACAGGCTACAACTTTCCTACCGCTCAGGCCCTCAAACGCTCCAAATCCAGCAGCAACAAGACTCGTTATAGCCTCATTAATCCAACGGAGAGGCCAGAAAAAGACACGGCGGCTGGCTACAAAGCTGCTGCCTGTGGTTATCGACCGGTCCTGCTCACAACCAAGCAGCCGGGCAACGCTAAAGCGGGCCTTTCCTGTCGAGCCCGCCTCAAAAAATACAACTCACACCGGCGTGAGGGGCTAGCACGCCACGGAGCGGGATCTCACGAAGGAGAACGGGGCTGAGAACTCACCCTCTAAAAGCCTGGAAATCAGCGAGTCCACGTCCAACTCCCCCTCCGCCATTTCTGTAACGAACAGCTCTGCCCGCCGCAGTCTGAGAGCAGGCAGGGCAGGCACCGCCTCACCGCACCGAAACGCACCGCCAACCTCCTCCCCGTTCACCGCCTCCTATTTACCAGCATTGCGCTGCGTTCAAATGCCCCTCGGTTTTTTCCCCTTTCTAGCGCAGAATCACAATCAGAAGCCTTTATCCATCACCAGACTACTGACTGCTGCCATCTCTGTTCAAAGCATGATAGATAGATAGATTTTTAATTATATACAATTATTATTGTCAGCTTATCCTTTTTTCTTTGCTTTAGTGCCTGTTTTTCAATTATAGTGTCTGATTTCTGTCTGTTTTAATTTTGTTGTGCAATTTATTTATTTGAAGTTGCTCTTTTTATCTTTGTACATTGAACAAACGTTTGGTAGACTAATTAGAACTGCTCTAGTATGGCTCTGCTCTCTTGCACTGGATGGAGACTGCGTACAGTTTCGTTGCATTTTTGTATAATGGCAATAAAGTTTCTGAAAATAAACTGATTTTATTGTTCTTTTTATTATACGAAAGATAGAAAGATGTACCTTCAGGTGGCTCCCTTGTATTCTCCCCACAGCGGATTAATCCGCATTGGTAATTTGGCAGAGGTTTTTACGCAGGATACCCTTCCTGATGCAACCTTCCATAGTGAGAGGGGCTTGTGTCCCCACCTGGAATTGAACCAGGGACCTTTTGCTTGTGATGCGATTGCATAAACCAGTACCCTACGTGAAATGAATAAATATAACCCTATATGTAAAAAGTGTAATATGTCGCAGTAACAGTCAGGGTTAAAACAGCACTATATACACTTTATATGAGACATGGCTATAAGACAAATGGTCCAGATGTTAGAGGGAGGAGTTGTAAAATTGGTGACCACAGGTGGGACATCAGTGCGTCACGGAGACAGTGTGAAGGACATGTCCAGAACATGGACAGCCTCCTCCTTTGTGTCACCTCTACCAGAGAGCTAAGCTCCACGCCCATGACGTTACTGGCCTCACGGAACGGATGAAAATAGCTCAACTTTTAATTGTGCCTCCCATTTATTTCCAAAAATTAATTTGTGAATTCTTGGAACTCATTGGAGGCGCAGCACTGTGCAAACATGCTGAGCCACGCCTCAGTTCTGTCATAATTCACAGTGTGTGGAGCCAGCCAGTTTAGGCCCTTCTGTGTGGGTCCTGTCTGGGTGCTCCGGCTTCCCCCCCACAGTCCAAAGACATGCAAAGGCGTTAGGTTAACTGGCGACTCTAAATTGACCGTAGGTGTGAATGTGAGCATGAATGGTCGCCCGTCTCTCTGTGACAGACTGGAGACCTGTCCAGGGTGTGCCCTGCCTTCCACCCTGCGACAGCCGGGATAGGCTCCAGTGCCCCCTGGGTTGGATAAGCAGAGGAAGATGAATGAATGAATGGAGCGTGGGGGTTCGAGGAACCCTGGAGGCACCGGTGAGACGAAAAATACAATCAGGGAGGGTAATGCAGGAAGAATGGAACACACACTGGCAGAAAGACGACCTGACAGTGACCCGAAGAGAGACAGGGGTATAAGCAGACTCACACTAGTGACTAGCAAGAGCCAGGAGGGAGAGGAGCACAGGTGACAACAGTCAAGGAATCAGGGAGGATGACAGGAAGCAAAACCAAAATGACAGAACTACACAAAGTCAAAGACATGTAGGAAACAACACATAAAAACCAGAATCTAAATATATAAAGAGGAACCCAGAAATACTTAAGCACCCTAGAAACTAACAGAGCTAAAACCACACAAACCCACAGACCATGACAGTTTATCTGCATTTTGCTTCACAGGAGCCAGACTTCATCGCAGTTAGTTCAAGCGCTCTCGAGCAACAATTCTCCAGACTTTCCAGGTCCTCCCACACCGTTCGTTGTAGAACCACAGCAAATCGTCCAGTGACGACTGCTGTTACTTCTGCCGGGTGTACTTTTTATAATTTTTAATGGTAGTTCAGAAAATGCCTGCAACAGAGGCCAGGGGTTCCATTACTTTATTTTATATTTATTTGTGAATGATTGTTTTTATTTGAAAATCTCTTTATTGAGTTTAGTTCAGTGACAGCTTGAGGAAGTTGAGGAAGCAGAGGGGGACTGGCCATCCTACCTGTGTGAGGAAGACACCTCAGTCACAACTGTTCACAATTTATAATTATTTTAAAACATATATTTTTTGTGTTATATGGTTTACTAAACTTTATTTTGTGCTCACCTTTCCTGGTTGTCCTTCCAGCAGAACATAGAACAAAAAAAAACTAATGTAGTCCAGCTGTTTGCTTAAAAGCCCTTGAGGCAAACCATCAGGACGCATTAGGGGAGTTTAGTGAAATATTTTAGTGTAGGCAAGTAGTCAAACTAAATAAAGGTTATGGAATGAATTGTAGGAATTTGTATATATGTGTAAATATTTATTTTTCATGTCATATTTTGTTTGGTGTTTGTTAATCTAGATATTTGGTATTATTTATTTGGTTTGCCACCCCCAAAGTGGGCTATGCTAATCACTCACCTGAGGCAGGGGAGGGTATAAAGAGAAGCAAGCCAGTTTTAGGAGGGGCGTGATTGTTGCTGCTGTATTGGTGAAAGAGTAAATGTTAGTAAAGATGCCGCCAATTTTATTTCTGCCTCTTGCCAGCCAAACTGACAATGTCACAAAGCAAGGACGTCAAAGTATCTACCTTCAGCTGCTCCCTTGTAGTCTCCCCGAGTGGTCCCCGCTGCGGATTGATCAGCATTAGTAATTTGGCAGAGGTTTTATGCTGGATGACCTTCCTGACGCAAATCTTAATGGTGAGAGAGGCTTGTGTCCCCACCTGGAACCAAACCGGGGACCTTTTGTTTGTAAAGCAAATGCATAAACCATTACACTACAAGGACACTCCTCTGTTTATTGAGTGCAATGTTTTAAAATCGCACATTGATTTGACCACCAGATGTCACTGTGGTGAGATGTTTCGAAGGTTCCAAAAGATCAATTCTCCTTCCAAATCAATTATATATGAGTAAAGGTAAGTTGAACACAGTGGACGTGGCCTGGGTAACACTGGATGTAACTAAACATTCCAACGGCGTATGAAGACAACTGCTGGGCTTAAATGCAGCCAGTGATGAGACATCAGGGACAGGTGTGCAGCCACAGCTCTGCCCATGCCACGCCTACACCTGAGGACTAAGCATGAATGTTGACTGCCCACGCCCACACCTGACTGAGAGGGACAGAGAGAGAGCCAATTCAGAGGGGAGAGAGGCTGAACCTGGAGGCCAGGGGACCATGACGATTACACTGGCTCAGCTTTAAAAATTAAGGTAACAAGCTGCATGGACCTTTTTATTTAATTCCATCTCAGCCACTAATGAATAAATCCCACAAGACTTTTATAGCTGGAAAAACTCAATTACTTTACTACAACCAACTTAATTTACTCTCTCCTCTAGAAGCTTAATTAAGGTGAAACAACTTAATTTTAATGATTAAGTTTTGGTTATATTAAATGACCAAATTATTTAAATTTAAGTTCCTATAACTTCTTTTTTTTCACTTCCATTCTACTCAGAAATGCAAATTGTTACCTTAACTTTTTATTAGTAATTTGCATCTTTGCAGTCATAATAAATTACATATAGCGATTCCACTTTTATAATCAGTGTTGATTCCAAAACCGATGTTCACTTAGATCCAAATGTTTCTTAACTGTGACCAGTTTTTATACTGTGATGTGTCAAGGCAGATGGCAGCTCCTCTGTGAGCCTGGCTGTACTGGAGGTCCCTTCCTGTTAAAAGGGAGTTCTTCTTTCCCACAGTTGCCAAGTACTTGCTTATAGGGGATCGTCTGATTGTTGGGGTTTTCTCTCTAATACTGTAGGGTCTTTATCTTACAGTGTGAAACACCTTGAGGCAACTTCTGTTGTGAATTGGCACTATATAGTTCTAAAATATATCAGTACATTCATAGCCAAAAGAAAAAAGGACCTTTCCCAAACTGTTCCCACAAAGTTGGAAGCATATAACTGTCCCAAAAGTCTTGGTAAGCTGAACCATTGAGATTTCCCTTTACTGGAACTAAGGGACCCAGGCCAACCCCGGAAAAACAACCCCATAGCAAACTGTACTACTGGCACAATGCCCCAAACCCAGACACTTCTATCAGACTGCTATAAACAGAAGTGTGAATCATCTCTCCACAGATCATGCTTCCACTGCTCCAGGGTCCAGTGGCCGCATGGTTTTCACCATTCTGGTGATGTACAGCTTGCATGCAGCTGCTTGGCCGGGCGAATCCATGCCATAAAGCTCCTGGAGTGCAGTTATTTTGCTGATGTTAATGCCAGAGGCGGTTGTTGGCGACTTTCACGCACTCGCACTCTGCTACCTCAGCACTCGGTGACCCCGCTCTGTAACTTTGCCAGATCTGCCACTTTGTGACCAAGTCCCTGAGCTTTCTAATCACTTCCACTTGGCAATAATACCGCTTACAGCTGAGGGTGGAACATCTGGGACGGAAGAGAGGGCCAATACTTGTGTCCATAGAGTGTGTTCTATTTGGCAAAAGTAGTAATAAAAAGGACGAACAGTTCAAAAATAGCAGGCTTATTGAAGCCACAGAAAGAATGAAAAACTAAAACAGAGTGGCTTAAATGTATCCATACTGCACATAACTGTTAGGGTTATCTGATACTCAGATCAAAAATACAACAAGGGCAAGCCCGCCCTCTTATAAGATTTTCTTGGTTTGTACCTGTGATTTTTGATTGCACTCGAAGGCATCTCTGTAACCAGTTACTGTGATTTAAACATGTTTCTTTAAATATTATAGTATTTATTAGTCACATTTATACTAAAGGTCCATTCACTGTTTTCCATCTCAGGACAGATGCACAGCAGTCCCTGATTTATTCACCTCTTGCGCCCCCTCCTGGTCAGAGCATGTCAGAAGTTTAGGAGTAATGTTTTTCAGGAAGGCTTTATCTATACAGATATAAATAGCTATAAAGACAGCTTAGTGAGTTTAGGAAACCAAAATAGCAGGATTATCTTATCTTCAACTGAGCCAAAACAATAATGTTGAAATAATAGTTGATGTGGAAATCTAAAAGTTTGAATTCCTGTCACAGAGCCTGATTGTTGGAGTAACCGGCAGAAAAGCAACCTGTGATGTGGGTCACCGGTGTGTGAAAGACTGTGGAGAAAACAAAAACTAGCTGGTGGGTTTGCCAGCTGGATGTTGTGTCTGTTTTAAAGAGGAAAATCCCGAGAGCGGACAGAAAGTGATGTGGATCCAGTCTCAGGCTCTTCCAGGTTATGACTAAAGCCAAGAGTTATGTTGTTGCCTCTCTCCCACCCACTTATTTTTCTGCTTCTTTCAAGTGCGTCACTGGGTATTTCCGCACTGTTTTGAGTGGGTGGTGGCAAGTTGCACTGCAGAGAAAAAGTGGAAGAAAGTGTCAGCGTCAAGTTGTCCACAAAGCAGGAAACTCACACACAAATGTTCCCTTCAAAATAATAGCAAGTAACTTTTAGCAATTTTTTTTGCCCAAAAAGGGGAAAAACCACATTTGAGTCATATAATATTAACATATCAACATTACTCATAAGGTGTAAATAATTAGGATCTTTATCACATGCTGTTTAAACTCATCCACGACGAGGGCCACAAGCCAGCGTGCTCTTAGCACCGGTCCCACGTCTGGGTAAATGGGGAGGGTTGTGTCAGATCTTTGCAAAATCAAATATGTGGATTCATAACACGATTTCCATACCGGATCGGTCGCGGCCCAGGTTGACAACGACCGCCTCCAGTGCCGGATGCAAGGGATAGGCAGATGATCCACTGTGGTGACCCCTAACGGAGCAGCTGAAAGAAGAAGGTTACGTGCTGTTTAAATATTTGTTACTTTGATTTTCATGACGCTAAAACCATTTTTTTGCGGCGTTTGTGAAATTCTAGAAGTAAAATAAAGAAAAGTGTTTATTATTCACAAGCCTACTTCTAATTAAAGTTGCTACAAAGCCATGTAGGCCACTTTGGAGCCGCTATGAGCAAACACTTGGCGACTGTGGGAAGGAAGAACTCCCTTTTGACAGGAAGAGACCTCTGGCAGAACCAGGCTCAGGGAGGGGCAGCCATCTGCTTCAATCAGTTGGGGGTGAGAGGAGGGGATGCGTGGGATAGGCTGAGATGAATGCAGAGGATCTGCTGTGGCGACCCCTAATGGGAACAGCCAAAAGAAGCAGCTCACATGCTGTTGTTACTTTAACTTTGATTTTCATGATGATAAAACATGTTTTTGTTGCACTGGTGAAGTTAGTAGTGTCCCCATAGTGTAGTGGTTTAAAACATTTGTCTTACAAATGAAAGGTCCCTGGCTCAATTCCTGGTGGGGACACCAGCCCCCCTCACTATGGAGGGCCGTGTCAGGAAGGGCATCTGGCGTAAAACCTCTGCCAAATTACCAATGCGGATTAATCCACTGTGGTGACCCCTTGGGGAGAACATAAGGCAGCAGCCAAAGGTACAAAACAGATTTCCAAAATCTGATGTCGCTGTACCTTCAAAAATGTCTTAGATATTTGGGTTTAAAGCTAGTAGCCGTATAACTACTAGTTACAAGTATTATCAGTGTTTTGCTAACCAATAATGCGTATTTTTATTAAATGTAGTACAAAAAACCTGCCTGCTGTATGGTTTGACTACATCCTCAGTAAGGGGTTCCTGACGTCCTGTGGTGAGTCTGCACAATAACGAGAAAATTTGCATGAATTCAAAACCTTTAATATTCCTTCTGAATTATTCTTAGACGCTACAGCATACTGTCAGACTAATTACATTGCTTGAAGACAGATACCAGTATGTGCAAATAAGTTATATCGACTGATTTACTGACAGTTACTTGAGGGGTTCCACAAGGCTTCGTGCTGGGCCCTACCCTGTTTATACTGCATATAAACGACACATGTAATGTGTCTGAATTATAAAAGAAACGACCTTATTTGCTGATGACACCGGCTTATATTCTCCTGGAGAAAGTCTGGAACAGCTTCTGAATACAGTGGAAAGACTGAAAGTTTTGACATAAATAAAACACAAATTTACAACAAAACTAAGTTCATAATTGTCAGTAACAGGCAAATGAAAAGTAATGTCAAATCAGTGTCGTGGTCCTCGATCCTCCAGGCACTGACCTACTTCTGTCTGTCTCTCCTCCTTGGCCTCTGTCTTTCTCCTCCCCTATCATGTTGCGCGTGTTCGTGTGATTGGAGCAACTTTGCTTAGTTTGAGGAATGGGCGTGGCACAAGAGGAGTCTGGCGGGCTCATCCGTTTCCCATCATGCTCACCTGCAGGATATAAGTCGTGGTTCTCTGCTTCAATCCTGTCCAGATTGTCGGTGACTCACCCAGTGGTAGGCCAGGCCGCTCGTGTTGCCTTGTTGCTTGTGCCCGCCTTATGATCTCTGTGAAACGCTTGTTCTCTGCCGCCTCTTCCAGTGGGATACCTGGCTCCAGCAGATCCCAGGAACGGCATCTGAGATCTCTGTCCAGAAGAGCGCAGCCCTAGGAACAGCTAAGACAGACAAAACAGAACCCTGAAGCTCCCAGGCCTCTGGCAGAGGACCCGAGCTTGAAGGACAAAAGACCACCCACAGGGCGAGTGGGAAGCGCTTATTTTTTAAATAAACCCCCTGTCCTGTCCAGCAACTCAGCATGCAACATTGTCATTTTAATGACTTCCTGTTCCAAGTGGAGCTCAACAAGCTCCTCCTGTTGTGTAGTTTGTGACACTATTGTTAAATAATGTGAAGCTACTGGACCTGACAGGCGGAGGGGCTGGAAAAGAAAAGAAATATAAAGTCCTCTTTATATTTACTTTATATAGGACCAAGTACACACAAAAATAAACAGTCAAGAAGAGATACAAAGGAGACAATTGCAATACATGTGCACAGTGACAACCACTGGTCTGTTAGTGTAAGTGTATATGTGTGAGTGGGTCAGTGTGAGAGATGGTGTGCATGTCACAGAATGCAGCTATTAATGATGAGGGTGGGAGGCTGCGACCGAGCAGCCAGCAGGAGGCAACTCAGACCCCAGGACCCACACGTCCCCAGGACAGCCACCCGCCCCACGCCAAGGGAGGAAGACAGAGGGCCCTGGGAGGAGCCCCAGCTTCCAGGGGGGCGAAATCCCATCCCCGGAGAGCCAAAGCCCCAGCCAGCCCAGCCAGAGTGGAGCACAGGCCACAGGGCCCCACAAAACCAAATATACTTACCACACTGTTCCCTCATAGGTCCATGCATTACCTACTGTGTGGTTGATTGGGGAAACAAATACAAATCCAGTTTGTTACAGGAAAAGAACTAGAATAATTATAAATAATTACGAATCAACCAACAGACTACTCACTGAACTACACAGCTTTAAAATGTTATGGTTTGGTAGATCTCAGCACTGCACTGATACTGCACAAAGCCCACAGTCTCCTCCTAAAAGGAATGGTGTGGCAATACCCCCCACCCCCGCAGTGTGAACATAGCCTGAACAAATCTGTGTTTGGACACTGTGCTGGACATTAGCCTGAAACGGTGCCCAGTGCTTTCTGTGCCACTTTTCTACGGATTTTATTTCTGATTAAATTCGTTCTTGGTTCCTCCCCATGCCACCCCATTTAAAAAAATCCCGGAAAACGCCCCTGAATTTAAATCTTGTTCTTCACTCCAACCACAACATTATAATGGGGCAGCTATGTCTCGTAATACGTGCTCATGAAAGAACGAGAAAATTAAAATCATAATGATTTCTGTGAGCCCTCCCCGACTGATTGTTGGACACCCCTGTGCCACCCCGTTCAGAAAATCCTGGAAACGCCCCTGCAAAGCATTCAAAAAAAAAAAAGCAGCTGTCAGGACAAATGTTAAAAGACATATATCTGTCAGGCAGGTGAGATGAGGGATTACAATTTTTTTTAGCCTGTTGTGTCCTCTCTCACCATGGAGGGTAGTGTCAGGAAGGGCATCCAGTGTAAAACCTCTGCCAGATTACCAGGTGACCTTTTGCGGGAATACAAGGGAGCAGTAGAAGGTAGGACATTGTGTAAATACAAAATAAGGTGGTAAACGAATATAAAACTGAAGTATGATTATCACCATTTATGAAAAATTCGTTTTTGCCCATGTTTATTTTTTTAATGTCTCTTTAGCTTTAGTCTTTGATTTATGAACTCTAGTTAAATTACAGCTGAAACAGAATACTGGGCATAACACTGTCGCCTGACAACCCTGCCCTTACCCTACAAAACTTTATATTTTACCTTTAATGTAAGCGGTATCTGTATTTACTGTATAATTTTACATTTTTTTACCTTATATCTTTTATTTTAGATTTTACTCTCAGCTTATCTGTGTTTACTGTATGGTTTTTTTTTACCTTACTTTGTATTTTTATATTTTACCCTTAACTTTTGTGGTATCTGTATTTACTGTATAGGCTGTCTGTATTTGCATAAGAGCATTTTAATATGTAAAGTGCAAGATTCTGAAATTTCCTTTGGGGTTAATAAAGTATCTATCTATAAACTAGTGACTCAAAAGTCCTAAATTCTGATTATTATTACTACTATCAATTCATAAAGTATTATTATTTACATAATGTATTAATGATACAGCAATGTATGAATGGGGGTTCTGATTGGGGGCTGGGGCCCCCCTAAACGTCTGATCCTAGGGTCGCCCCTGCTTTATGCGCACCGTTGGCGCAACAAGTGCAGTTACCGTGTTGACTTTGGGAGCGCAACAAAACAAACAAACAAACACAAAGTTGCTTCACGTCGTTCCCCAGATAAAACTCCACTGTGTCCTCACCGGAAAACCTGTGAGCAAGAACGCAACCATCCCTGCGGCTTTACGAACTGCGCGCTGTCGTACACAGAGGTGGGCGGAGCGAAGGAGGCGACAGAACAGCTCCGTGAAGAAGTTGCTGGGAGTGTGTAGTGTCGCGTTAGCGGCTTCTTTTAGCCTAACAAACACAAAAGTAGGGACAGACAGCGGCGGAAGCCTGCGGAGCGTGAGCCGGACTCGGACACAGCCATGGACCGTAAGTGGAGCCGCTTCTTAAACGCTGCTGTCGGACACGGGAGGCGAAACCGTCGGGAGTTGTTTTGCGCACAGGGGAAAGCCCCGCTATCATTGGGTTTTGCGCCAACAGGAGGAGTCTGCTCCCAGGCAGCGAGCTAACGTACAGAAAGAAGTTCCACTTAACTTTGTTTTAACGCTCAGCGAGCGAGTAAAGCGGTAAATAAACACCGAGGGAGTTCGCCGGTGCGCGGATAAAACCTGCCGGGAGCGGAGCGAAGCGAAGAGTTTCGCTCCGCCAGGAGGCCCGTGAGCGCGTTCCCTCTAGCGACCGAAACTTCGCTCGGAAGCCTGGCCGTTTTAATGTTCGCCCGCGTATCCGCGGACGAACTCCCGGCGAGGCGCGCTCTCAAAGGCCCCGCCAGTCATTTGATGGCACCCTTTTCAATTCGGCGCGGTCAAAACCGCCGCTTAGCTTTCGTTTCATTAAAAAAAAAATACTTGATTTGAGTTCGGCCACGGCGCTAGCAGCCGCCCACCTCCAGCTTTGATGGGCAGAAACGGCTCAAAGAGGAAACTGTCGTGTTTAGCGGGACACATGCGTGGGGGACTCAGAAACCGCCGGTGTTTCCCTTTTCACGTCACATTTGCTTTTTTGCCTCCAGGAGAGACAGAAGACATTAAACAGCCAGGTTTCATCATGGACTGCTGCGCATGTGCCGTGCGACAGGCATCGCTGCGATCTGAAGTGAAAGCGGTACAGTCGCTTCAGATGGGCTCTGGTACAGTCAGCCTGTGGTGACTGTGGTTATCTGCTTTCGATTTCGCAGCATCCACGCTGTGAGCACAGATGTCTTTCATATGATTGGTCAGTATGGTCACAGGTCACTGCGGCAGGGCCGGTCCTAAGATTTCTTTGGACCGGGGGGGGAGCGGCATTAAATCGGCACGCGTGATTGGATTGGCTCGGCTTGTGCCGTCCCAGTAGTGTAGCGGTTTCGCACGTTCGCCTCACGAGCGGAAAGGTCCTTGGTTCGATTCCGGGTGGGGCCCCTCCCGCCATGGTGTCTGGTGTAAAACCTCCGTCAGGTTAATCCGCTGTGGGAAGAATACAGGGGCGCAGCTGAAGGTGGATTTTTATGTGTTTCTGCGTATTTCGATCTGTAATGTAATAAGTAACCGAAGCTGTAAAATACGGTGAGGTAAAGTCTGTTGGCTCATCAGGCCGGAGCGTGAACCTTCCCAGTATTTACCGGTACGCATTTCTACTGCTTTGCCCAAGGGTCTTGGCATGGTGGAGGGGGGGTCTGACCGGGATTCGAACTCAAGACCTCTCGGTCATAAGTTCAGCACCTTAACCATTACACTGCTCCCTTTGCAATATGTACTGGTGCTTATATAGCGCTTTTCTACTCTAACAGAGCACTCAAAGCGCTTTTTACTGCAAGCCTCATTCATTCACACATCGCTTTATTCTAAGCCTTAAGCGAGCATCAGGGGCAATTTGGGGTTCGGTGTCTTGCCCAAGGACACTTCGGCATGCATGCTGGAGAAGTCGGGGATCAAACGGCCAACCTTTGTGTTGAAAGATGACCCGCTCTACCTCCTGAGCCACGGCGGCCACTTTTAGTAGCGGCTAAAAGTACAGTAAACGCATGTGAGTAGTTTTACTGTCTCATTCCTACTGGTCCCCCCCCGCCCTCTGAATGCCCCGGGGACCGCAGGGCTTCGTGTGTCTGCTCACAGCCTGAAAAGCAGACACGATGCCTCTGGTTTGAAGCTAGAACGCGGGCATGTTGCAGCTTGGAAAGCACTGTGCTCATGCTTTTAAACTGAACCAGTCCTGCCTGCTTATGGGTGGAGCCTTGACCGCCTCAGCCTGCGTCACACCTTGCCTAGCACCTGAAACGGGAGCGCTTCCCTGCCGCCGAAGGCTTCTAGCGACCAGGCGGGTAACCCAACACCGATATTAAAAGCCCTGCCTGTCATTGTTTGCCTTTCTTCTCTGCTCCTTCTTCTCCTCCTCTGCAGCTCGGCAGGCTGGCTGTTTATGACCGCCGGGGGGGGATTATATTTAGCCAGGAGAGGCCCTTGTATCTCAGCGTCCTCAGACCTCGTTGGACGCTGCGCTCCTCCTGTAGATTTCCACCCTGACCTCACCGCAAATGACAAACTCTGACTAAGCCACAAATATGCGCTGAATCTGTTTTTTATTATTTTGTCATCTGCACTGCCACTGTGTGCTGCCTCGTGCAGCGTAGATAGCAAAACTTTATGATCTCTCCCCAAGTCATGACTCCTTTCTTGTTCTTTTTTTTTTTTTTTTTTCTGCTTTTTTTTATTTT
>VUQH01078850.1:0-10197 GCA_015106775.1 Etroplus canarensis
AGCTCCCAGTTTGTCTTCAGGAGACAGACACCCTCTCTACATTTAAGATCAGGCTTCAAACTTTCCTTTTTTTATAAAGCTTATAGTTAGGGCTGAGTTCGCTGCTGGGGGGCTTCTTATGATGTGCTGGGCAGAGAAACACTGACATGTGTCACTTTTCCACTGCTCAAAGATCCAACATTGAGATAGCTGCAGGATATTTGTACCTTGATTTTGCAGATTAGATTAGATTAGAAACCTTTATTGTCAACTGCAGAGCAGCCACACTTTCAGATAAAAGGAGAAATAGTCATTTACATTTCAACATCAGAAATATAAGTATAACATTTTTTACATTCATATAAATAGATATTACACATATACACATACCCTCTCTGCTTCATTACAGCTCCTGAACCACACTTTGATACGGGACATCAGCAGCTGGAGGAGCAATGAAATGTCTCCAGCAGCTTCTGGCTCAGATTATTCTTCCTGAGCACGCTCAGGAAGTGAAGTCACTGCTGTGCCTTTTTAAGGATATTGGTTGTGTTTGCAGAAATGAAGGTACCTAGGAGCTTGAATGTTGGGACCTTCTCCACACAGTGAGAATCAGCTGTAATGGGAAGCTTTGACTGAAATCTGATATCCTGTAAGGTTTGGCGACTGTAGCAGCAGTCCCCATCAGTACATAAAAAGAAAATATGCTAATGATGACACAAAAGAAAGTATTGAGGGAGAGATCTGCAAGCCACTCCGTCTGCACATGCCGCCACACAACTTAGAGAGATCACAAAAAAAATCTTTTTGTAGAGAAATGCAACTAATGTTTCTTTCTCCTTTAATGAAGAAAGATCCAGGGGAACACACAGGGATGATGGTGAACTTTGAACCATCAGGACACAGCTCATCTTCCCTCGGGACAATCACCTTCCTGTTCACTCTCATCTTTTTAAAGATCATCATGTCCACCTGTGGAGAGAAGAAAAAAGAGCAGAGGAGATAAATGAGTGTTTCCAGAGACTCCTTATCAGCTGTCAGTCAGTGATGCAGCACATCCAGTATAAAGAGCAGCAGGGACTTCAGTCCTGTTGAGAGCAGCAGTGGAGCCAGCTTCCTGTCAGCTCTCATGTTAACATATTGGAGTGAACACACTGAGCTGGAAGCTGACACACCTGCAGAGACTTGTAGCATCGAGTCTGTTTCCTCTGCACATTTCATTTCAGTTCAATTCAATTTTATTTATATAGCACCAATTCATAACAAAAGTTGCCTCAAGTCTCTTTACACTGTAAGGTAAAGATTCTACAGTGTTAGAGAGAAAACCCCAACAATCAGATGATCCCCTATGAACAGCATTTGGTGACTGTGGGAAGGAAAAAAACATTTCACTCAAGTCCACAGTGGAAATAAACTGCTGAGAGTCCTGAATGCTTCATTACTGCACAAACACTAGTGAGGGTTTTACTGCAGAAGCACACAGCTACAAATGGGATTCCTGGACTTCAGCGGATCTTCAGGTCTGTATAAAGACCACATGGTTACTAAATGTAATGATGATTCTCTGAAATATGGGATGGTGATTTGCAGGCTTCAGTCAGACTGATCCCAGAGCTGTGACAAAGATGAAACTGATCAGCTGTTTAGTGTTGAAATGAGAGAACAAACAGTATGAGATCAGATTTGATGCTCCCACATTTTGATGAACGAAGACTACTGTCTCCATACATCTGGTAAGGGTGTCAGCTGGAATCCAACTATAGTTCCTGTTTATTTTCTGTAAACATGAGCATAACAACAGCAGCCATCTTCACAACAAACAAACTTCTGGCTGATCTGATTGGCTGACTACTGTCTGTCATGATTCTCCTCTCTCATCTTCACTGAGGAAAGGAGCCACTGAGAAGGCTGCAGGTGTACAGGAAACACTGGATCTATGCGTTCATGTTAATTGTTTAATATTGCTAAAAGCAGAATGGACTGACCTCGACCCTTTGTACTAACCTCAGAGTCTTCAGACTACAGTGTGGACTCTCCAAAAGATCAAACAGCTGCTTCACATCTGACCCCTGCAGGTTGTTTCCTCCCAGGTTCAGCTCGTCCAGATGGGAGGGGATGGATTCAAGAGTTGCAGCCAAAGAAGAACAGCTGATCTTCGTCAAACTGCAGCTCCAAAGCCTAAATAAATAATAAAATGTGGATAAAACATTAGTATGTCCTAATAAATGAACTTTTTTGTAAAATGAGTTGAATAACTTTGTGCTTTTGTTGTTGTGGATCATCATCATGTCAGCCTTAAACACACATTATCCAAATCTCAGCACAACATTCATCCATCTGTTCACGTCAGTACAGATCAATAACGTGCTGCTGACCTCAGTCAAGTCTCTGACTACAGGATCAACACTGTACTGCTGCTTTAACCACTTTCATCTGCAAGCAGGCTTTAATCTATATGGGTGTGGGAGGGGCAGGGGCAAGAATATTGGTCCTAGCACAGAAGGCTGTGGGACTCCATGATTTAACTTTTGTGTGTGAGGAAGACTCCTCGTTTACATACACAAATTAGGATCTGTCAGATAAATAAGATTCAGACCAGCGTAATGCATTCCCTTTAATACCAGCAGAGTATTCTAGCCTCTGCAGTAAAATGTTGAGGTCGACTGTATCGAAAGCTGCACTGAGGTCTAGACGAACAAGCACACAATGAATTTTATCCTCATTTGCTCTGTGCAGCTTGATGTAGCCTCCATAAAAATACACCCTGCACTATTTCAAGTGATGGCAGGTGGAGAGCTGCTTCTGGGACGCTTCTGAAATGCACTGTGGTGCGTCCAGTGGAATTACAAGCATTGTGTTGAGTGGATGTGATCAGCTCCAACAGCCATGTCAGAGCCAGAACATAGCAGAACTCAGTGTTTTATTAAGGATATATATATATATTTATATATATATATATATATATATAATAACCACCAACAATTCATTTGGTTTAAATAAAAAATAAAAGCAACTTTGGTCTGTGTGTATGGATCAGATCCAAACGGTTTTAGACAATGAGGCCTGTGTACATCATCACAGTGGTTTTTAAAACAGTAAAAAATGTGACTGAAGTGCAGACTTTCAACTTTAATTCAAAAGAACTGACAAAAGAACTGGATTAAATGATTAGCAAACCAATATCATTTTATAAATAAAGACCATTTTTATTCCTTGGATGAAAATCCTTTGCAGTCACCAACCTCTTCATCATGTGCAGATGATACAACTGTGGTGGGTCTCATCAGCAACAACGATGAGCCAAACTACGAGAGTGAGGTGAACCAGTCATCCACGTGGTGCAGTGATAATCTCTCACTAAATGTGTAGAAAACTGAGGAGATTGTGATCAACTTCTGGAGAGTGCACACCCAGCACCCCCTGCTGACTATTCTGCTGTGGAGAGGGTGAGCAGCAGCAAATTTCTGTATGTGCACATCACAGAAGCTCTCTCCTAGAGGAACAACGCTACATCACTGGCCAAGAATGCACAGCAACGCTTCTACTTCCTCCACAAACTGAGAAGAGCAAGAGCTCCGGAACCCCTCATGTGCTCCTTCTACTGTGGCAGCATTAAGATCATCCTGACCAGCTTCATCACTGTGTGATCTGGAAACTCCAGCAGCACATAGTGAACACAGCAGCAAAGATCACTGGTGCCTCACTACTCTCCGTCTTGGACATTTCCAACACCTGCCCAGCATACAAAGCAGTCAGCAGTCAGCACTGTGGTGGTGTACAGAGGCAACATTACAAAATGATGTGTTAGTGTCCCAAACCTTATGCACCTAACTGTATTAACTGAAGCAAGTTGTTTCCAAACGCAACAGAAAAAACACCACAATATAGTATTTTCCTAATGCATAACAAACTTTTTATTGTAATAATCATAGTAAATGATTTATGAAGTTATAAGAACATGGGGCCCTCCCATATCTGAAAAGTATTTAATATAACTGGCATTTGTATCAAACTATGCACATCAAATGGGGCAGCAGTACATCTGCAGCCTTCTTAGTAACCAGTGGAGTCTGAGAATGTAGGATACTGTTACCTGTTCTCCCTTTGAAAAATTTCAAAGAGCAGAACACTGGATGTAGGTGGTTGATATGTCTATGAATCATGTGATGGACATTGATGCCTGAAGCTCCTGTGTCTTCTCAAAGTGGTGACTTGTAGCAGCTGTTCTGGCTCTGCTAAAGTGATGGTGTGCAGTATGACACTGAGTTTAACTCTAAAGCAGGGAATAATGACCAGTGCAACTAAGGAGGTACAGAGGCTCATTTTCCCACAATCTGTTGGTCAGACTGAATCCTAATGCGATGAATAAAGTGAAAGATTTGGGTCACTTGATGATGTTCTCAACTGTGTGAATATGCAAATACTCTGCACATAAATGTTATATGTGTACAGATTAGGAATTGGCATTTCAAGCAAAAATACTATTGGATTTTCACTGGGAACTCTTTTACTATTCTTCAAAGACCACCCACCCCAAACTGCTCTCCAATGACTGCATATAGCTGTGGTAAACTTGTGACATGTCAGCTTTACCTGTTGCAGTTTCCACTTAACCTGCTTTTCATTTATCATTTAAAGAAGTTCCACGCAAGACTTTCTGACTGCTGTAGTCATCTTTGGCTTTGAGTGTTTTTCTTGTTTGCAGATTCTCATCTCACTGTGTCTCGCACCTTTATTTGCTCTGACACCTGCTGGTTAGTACAACAATCTTCTAATGTTGTTTATTGGAGGTCAGTCAACAACTTTTAGGTAAATTACCACCACCTTCTGGCAGTAACTGCACATTACATCATAAACTGTAAAGGTAAAACCAGTAAATAGTTGCATAAACTATTTATTATTGAATGACCTATTTGATGTTTGTTGATTGCTTTGAAAAAAAAATTAACTACGGATGATGTTAATTTTTTTTTGGAGCTGACTATACTGCACTTCATACAGCACATGTGTGGTGCAGTTATAGTAAAGCAACAATGAAAAAGCATCAGGTGGCATATAATGATGCAGTCAGAATTTCGCTCATTTTGCTTCTGACTGGTAATCTTTATACCTTTCATGCTGTGTGGAGGAATTTTATTGACAAACGTATATGTTGATAAATTGATTGTAAAGATGTGGTCATAACGACCTTAACTGAACCCACTCTAAGTGACTCTATCTATCTATCTATCTATCTATCTATCTATCTATCTATCTATCTATCTATCTATCCCAGGGGGAAAATTGCTGAAAGGGGGGGAAATTGCTTAAATTCTTGAAAACAAGAAGACATGAACAACTTTGTGCTGATTTGACAATTTTCTTTTTGTTCTGAGACAGACCTGTGCATCTGAAATAAGGTAGACCCACTTGATAAATTAATAGGTAATATTCCACATAGTAAGAGAAAGTTCATGAACTGACCCCAGAATCTGCAGTCTACAGTGTGGACTTTCCAGAAAACCACACAGCTCCTTCACTCCTGAATCTTGCAGCTTGTTGTGACTCAGGTTCAGGTCTCTCAGATGGGAGGAGTTGGATTTCAGAGCTGAACCCAGAGATACACAGCTATTGCCTGACAAACTGCAGTTCACCAATCTGAAAAAGGAATGAAAGATATGGCAATAAAATATACAGTTGTTACTAGTAATTTCATGGTTCATCATCTGTTCACATTGTAAACATGTTGATTTCTGCTATAAAGTTGAAGTCAAGCTTCCATTTGCTAAAATGGATGGGATAGGTTTGAGAAGTAGATTTCAGCTAGAGCTATTTTGGAGGTGCTAGAGCTTCTGTGGAGCTGTCATGTTGTCCATCTTTATATAATCTGTTTCAAAACTCATTTTTGCAGTACCTGTCCTTATATAGTCTCATTTAAGCAGGGTTGCATCTAGACTGCTGTGTTTGGGTGAGCAGCTAAAAATTAAGTGTGGGAATTTTGATGAGCTGAAGCCTGGAGGGTTGAGCAGCCGACTAATAACCTGCAGGTTGCTTGTTTAAATTCATGCTCAGATGCTGCCATCTCTGTCATGGTGCCAGTTTCCCTCCTTTTGTTTCCTGCCCGGCCTGTCTCCCTAGTGCTCTTCGTCCCTGTCTGCGTCACTTTCTGTTTGGCTGCCTGTCGTAATTGTTCCCAGCTGTGTGGCGTCCCCACCTGTCTGTCATTAGTCTTTCTGTTCCTGTCTATTTCAGTCCTGTCTTCCCGGTCTGTCACTCTCGCATCATCCCTCATGTTTCCCTGTCGTCACTGTAGCAGTCCAGTTTATCTCCTGTTGGTTTCGTGTACCGCTACCTTGCTTTGCCGGCTAAATAAAAGCCTTTTGTATTTAACTGCCTGTCTTCGAGTCCTACACGATGACGATGCCCCATGACAATCTCTGTATTTCTGAGTATCAGGACACACCAAACCACAAAAGCTTCATCAACAAGTAAATGAAAACTACATAGGAAAAACTAAAATTCCCAGAAAACCACACTGTCTCATCTGCACTAACATAGAAGTCTGTTTCTTCCTCTGTGTTTGGATCTCTGATCACTTTAAAGACTTCCCACCCAATTAGATATTTGAAACTGTACTTGTTTTATTTATGCTGTTTTTTTCCACTGGCTTAAAAAAAATCAAACTTTTTGACATGGGCATGATGGCTGGTTTGCGTGAGCTTAACCCATCCCTGCCCACAGCTAGAACTAGCCTAGCATCCAAGTCTCCATTTGCTCTACCACCATCATCTACATAGACTCCGGGAGTCCTGTCCTACTTTCTAATTTTGCTAGGATAGTGATCTGTTCTGCTGCTTAATCAAAGCCTGATTTCCAAACTGTTTCTGACTCAAACTCTGTACAGCAATAAACACTGTTCCTTTCAAGTGATCTCTCCTTATTGAAATGAAGTTTAAGTGTAAGTTCAGTAAAGCCCTCTAATTCCCTCATATTCTGACTACAACAGTAAAAATGGGCTGTTCCTGTTCTAAAAATCAATTAAATTTAAGGGTAACATCTTAATCCCCTCCTCTTGCTACTCCATGCTTTTTCATTCCTTTGAATTAATTATAATCCTCTTACTCTGCCTTTCAGAGAGTCTATGCTGCAGTCATCTATCAAATTCTTTTCTGGTAACCATTATAGGTGGCCAACATTTTTCTCCACTGGGCCATTTTGACTGAGATAAAGTAATTGAAGGGCACACTGGATAATCGAACATGGTTACAGGTTACAATTCAAATATACAAAAGAAAGCCAAAGGAAATAAAGAGAAAAAACAAAGTGGATGATGATGAGCTGTGATTCCACTGCCCTGAAGAAAAACAAAATATTACTCCACCAGCTTAAGACAAAACCTCTCTCAACCTGCATTGTCAAGATGGCAAATTAAATCTTTAAAAAAGAAAGACTAAGGAGTTACAGAAAACACAGACGCATGCAGGTTGGCGCATCAAGGACCTTACACTGAGGAATATGCTTGTAGTGTCCTAAGAAAGATAAGCTTTTGTAATGAAACTGTCACAACACGCAAAACTCAAATGTGCAATGGGGGAGGGTCTTACCCACCCTTCAGTCAACCCACTGGAAAGCCATCACTGGTTCTACAGTGGCACCAAATGAGAAAAACTCTGAGGAAGGTGAATGCAAACAAATTGGCAGGTTGGGTACTGAAAGCACACATAGACCAGCTGGCAGAGGTTTAACCTCTCATCAGAACTATCAGCTGTCCCATCATGCTTAAAATCCTCCACCATCACCTCAGTACCTAAAATGACCTCTTGGAAGAGTCTGAATGACTATTGCCCGGTGGCCTTGAGAAATTGGTGCTGTCCCACATTAGATCCATCATCTCATCTGACCAGACCATCAGTTTGCTCATCAGGCAAACCATTCCACAGAGGATGCAATAACCACTTCTCTCCGTGCTTCTCTGACACACCTTGAGGAACCAAACAATTATGTGAAGATGCTATTCATGGACTTCAGCTCTGCATTTAACATGGTTATCACACAACATCTGGTCAGCAAACTGAATAATTTAGGCATTGATTCCTCGCTGTGTGTCCCTTGGTGTCAATCTGACAAACCAACTTCCATGAATGGATGAGAAAAAAGGCATCCCAAAAGACTCTACTTACTCTGGCCACCCACTGTTTTAGACTAAAGTCTGAGTGCTGCTCAAATGTGGTCTAAACCCTCAGCAGTATTCGGGCCACTCCTTTAGAATAGGTGCTGCTGCTTCAGAAGATCCACAGAGAATCATTCTCCTCTCTTTAACAACTGGGCTGCTGGCCTCCTTATGCTTAGGCGTTATGCACACACACTATTTTGTTGGCATTCTCCCACATCAAGAGCTACACTGAGGTAAGTACAGCATATAGTTTTAGTTCTAGTTCAGGATACAGCTCTCTGATGTCAAGACTCAATGGAGTCTAACAGCAAAAACTGTTTTATTCCACAGGCTCGTATTACTGCAGGAAGTTTAACTTTTTACTTCCACTTCTTGTCTCCTTATTGAAAAGAAGCTGAACTCTTACAAACTCTTAAAGCACACATAAAAACATGACTTGCTCAAATTTGAGATCAGATGAACCAGTGATGATGTTTTAATCTGTTGATATTAAGGAACAAGATATGACCAGTGTTATTCAGCACGTGACTCTGTTCCTTCTTTTAAAATGCTTATGATCCTTTGTCTATCAGCTCAGTGAAATTGTTAAGATTGGACACCTGAAAAAAAGCTGGACCTCTTTTCTTCATAACACTGCTAATCAGCAACAGTCAGTGAACTGACCTCAGAACCTCCAGTTTACAGTTTGGACTCTCCAATCCAGCAGACAAAAGCTTCATGCCTGAATCCTGTAGCTTGTTTCCACTCAAGTTCAGCTCTGTCAGATGGGAGGGGTTGGACTTCAAAGCTGAAGCTATGACTTCATAGTGAGTCTCTGAGAGTTCGCAAAAAGAAAGTCTGTGATGGTACAAGAAAAGAAACTTAAAGTTAATAACAAACAGAACAGAAAGGATGATAAAAAGATAGAAGATTAAAAATATGACTCACTGTTGTTACCATTAAAAATAACAATAATAACAATAATAATGATAATAATGCAGTTATGTATTTTTTTTAAAACAATAAACAAGTGTAACACAAAGAATAATGAGAATGTTATAGTGTGATTATCTGTAGATCTAAACTACTAATCTGCACTGACTTTTAATGTTAATCACATCTGGACTCACTCAGCCTTTCTGCAGTTCCTCACAGCTGGGATCAGTCTCCGTCGTCCCTCCTCTGATGTGTTGTATTTCTGCAGGTCCAACTCATCCAGAACTTCTTCTGACATTTGCAGCATGTAGGCCAGAGCTGAACAGTGGATCTCAGAGAGTTTCTGTATTCTGTTCTTTGACTTCAGGAACTCTTGGATCTCCTGATGTACCGAGAGGTCGTTTATTTCCACCAGACAGTGAAAGATATTGATGCTTCTGTCTGGAGAGATTTTATCACCAGGCATTTTCTTCAAGTTGGTGATGGCTCTCTGGATGATTTCTGGACTGTCCTCTGTCTGACCCAAAAGACCTCCCAAGAGTCTCTGGTTGGACTCCAGAGAGAGGCCATGAAGGAAGCGAACAAACAGGTCCAGGTGGCCGTTTTTACTGTTCAGGGATTTCTTCATTACTCTGCTCAGAAAGATGTCCAGAGATGAGAGATCACTATGATCAGTGGATGAAAACTGAGAGTCGTGTTTTTGCTCTCTCCACAGGAAGTCCTCCAGCACCTCTCTGTTCCTGTTGGTGTAACAGTGGAAGATGTAGACTGCAGCCAGAAACTCCTGAATGCTCAGATGAACAAAGCAGTAGACTGGTTTCTGGAAGATCACACACTCTCTTCTAAAGATCTCTGTGCAAACTCCTGAGTACACCGAGGCCTCTGTGACATCCAGACCACACTGCTCCAAGTCTTCTTTGTAGAACAGGATGTTTCCTTCTTCCAGATGTTCAAATGCCAACCTCCCCAGCTTCAGAAGAACTTCCCTGTCATCCACCATGAGCTTCTGTGGACTTGTCTCATGTTCCTCGTGGTACTTGTGCTTCTTCCTCTTTGTCTGAACCATCAGGAAGTGAGAGTACATGTCAGTCAGGGTCTTGGGCAGCTCTCCTCTCTGCTCTGTAGTCAACATGTGCTCCAGAATTGTAGCA
>VUQH01078854.1:0-10131 GCA_015106775.1 Etroplus canarensis
CCTCAGCACTCGGTGACCCCGCTCTGTAACTTTACGTGGTCTGACACTTGGTGGCTGAGTTGCTGTGGTTCCTAAATGCTTCAGACTTCCAGCTGATGGTGGAATATCTAGGAGGGAAGAAATGTCACCAGCTGACTTGTTGCAGTGGTGGCATCCTGTTACAGTACCACGCTGGAATTCAGTGAGCTCTTTAGCGCCACCCATTCTTTCTTAATGTTTGTACAGACTGCATGGCTAGCTGCTGGCTTTAATGGGACTGAATCAAACACCTGGATTCAATCATTAAGAGCTAATTTAGAGAAAGTGAAAACCCACCGAGACACGCAGTGTTTCCTCCCCTCGGCTCCTGTTCAGCCGTTCCTCTGATAAGCAGAGCGGTTTATGGTGCTTTAATGGTTTGTGTTTCAGAACAAATTTGTTATGAATCAAAGGACTAAAACACCAAGTGATCACCACACAGAAACCCTCACACATCTACAACGCAGCGGGGGAACCGAGCTTTAAATTAGGATCCAAACATGTGAAACAGCAGCCTGTTACTGACAGACTGCGGCCAGCAGGGGGTGCTGCCTGCCTGCAGAAAAGAGCGACGGCAGAGGAGGAGAGGAAGACTTTTTCTTTTAGTGGTTTAGATATTCGCCTTACAAGTGAAAGGTCCCTGGTTCAATCCCAGGTGGGCACACAAGCCCCTCTCACCAGTCAGGAAGGGCATCCGGCATAAAACCGGATCTAGGAAAGGATCTATCTGGTTTGTTTTTGTTATGGAAGAATGTTCTTAAAGTTTTCACCAGTGGTGTGACATGGTAATGCGGGACGTCCAGATACAAACGCACAAACTGTTGACGGCTAACCAACCGGACAACGTAGTGGTGGACAAGCAGAGGACGAAGGCCGTAGTGATAGATATAGCAATGCCAGGTGATCTCAACATCAGGACGAAGGAACACGAGACGTTGGCGAAATACCAAAAGCTGAGAGAAGAACTGGAGAAGATGTGGAAGGTGAAGGCAACAGTGGTCCCCGTGGTAATCTGAACACTCGGGGCAGTGACCCCCAAACTGGGAGAGTGGCTCCAGCAGATTCCAGGAACGACATCTGAGATCTCTGTCCAGAAGAGCACAGTCCTAGGAACAGCTAAGATACTGCAGAACCCTGAAGCTCAGGCCTCTGGTAGAGGACCTGGGGTTGAAGCCTACCTGGCAGCTCAGTCTTCATCACCTTTGTCCAGTTTATATGCAGTACCCTGCATGTTTGCGTGTTCTACCTGCACCCACACAGGTAGGGGCACCTCGGCAGTGCTCAGTGTGGACAAATGCCTCTCCAGGCCTCCGGTGTGCCCCCATATGTTGGTCTTTGGTGGGTCCTGGTCTCAAACTAGCTCCGCTCAGCAGCCTCTGGTTCCTAACTGGTCACCCACAGACTGAGCCGCTGCAGCCTTTGCCGTACATCTCTACGAGCGTTCTTCAGAGTGTGAATCTGGCGCATGGCTCACACCAACCAGGCTTTGAGATGTTTCATACTGTGTTCCTTCAGCTGCTCTCACCAAGGGGTCGCCACAGCGGGTTTTAATCCACACCGGTAATTTGACCGAGGTTTTACGCCAGATGTCCTTCCTGATGCAACCCTCCACGGTGAGAGGAGCTCGTGTCATCACCTGGAATCAAACCAGGGACCTCTTGCTTGTAAGGCGAACGTGTAAACCGCTGCACTACAGGGACACCTGGCAGGTGCTTTCAGACTGGTTGTCCTTATTCAAAGGGAGAGGAACGACTGCAACCCACAGTTCCACTCTCGTCGTCGTTTGAAGATCAGACACATTTTATTAAGGATCACTTCAGAAATTCTTGTTACTCTTGTCAGTCCTTCTTTATACTTTGTTCTTAACGGTGAGATGGAGGCGGCGTCTGACCAAACGGCACCATGCGGGGCCGTGGGACGAGAACGCCTCGGTTTGAATAAATACCAAACATAACAGCTGATGGAAAATAAACCGATCTTTCATCTGTAAATAAAATGTCTAATAGCAGAACACAAAGACCCAGATTGATTTTGAAATCATTTCCATGACAAAGTGCAGAACAAACAGCGGCTTTTCTCTGAGTGTGAGGTCAGCGTTTGGCCCGAGGACATGCTCACTCTGTGAATATTGATTCACACGCTGTACAGAGCACATTTAATCCTCATCCTCAGGTCCGGGTGTTTTTTCCTAAGCCATCTGGGCCCATTAGTTTACCCTCCGCTCGCCTCCTTCGTTCCCACTCTCTGCTCCTCTTCCTTTGTTTTCTTCCCCATTCCTCCCCATCCTCCTCTCTCGGTGTTTTGAGGTTAACCTCTCCTTGAACAGACCGAAAGTAGAACATCAGCGCAGAGAGCAGTCAACTGAGCCACTCTGTGTGACGTATTTACATACTTTCTTTGTAGAAGTGCCCTTTATCGCCCAGTAAAGGTCATCCATTATAGATTAGCAGGCTTTATTCTTCATACGTGTACTTCTGCATGTTCAGCAGACCTGATGTGTTTTTACTAAAAGAAGCTACAGTAAGCAGAAATCTAGAAAAAGCCAGAATTTGAAAGTAGACTGTTCCAAGCCCCGCCCACCAGACAAATGCAGGCTTCATTTCTGTAAAAAATGAGTTATAATAAGACATATTTATGATGCATTTTTCAGTGTTTGAGTTACAAAGTGCTTTACAGGAGTAACAGAAGGAAGGAAAAGATCAGAGGCCGTAAAATGTGGGGAAAAGGATGGAAATAAAATAAGACACTGCAGAGGAAAGTTAAACTCGGATGAAATCAGGGATGGCCGTCTATTAGAAGTACGTTTTAAAGGGGGTGGCTGACTCCACAGACCAGGTGGCTCCAGAGACTCAGGACCCCCACTGTTTTCAGCTGGGCCCATGGAACACAAAAAGACCTTTGACTTCCCCAGTAAAAGTCCTTACTTCCTACAGAGTCCTATTCAGGTCACTCAGCAGGACAATGATCCCAAGCACAGCAGCAAATCTGCAACAGAATGGCTGAAAAAGAAAAGAATCAAGGTGCTGCAAAGGCCCAGTCAAAGCCCAGACCTCAACCCCATTGAAATGCTATGGTGGGTCATTAAGAGAGCCGTGCATTAATTAATGACCTGAAGCAGCATTACAAAGAAGAAAACTGTACCCTCAGCTGCAGATCAGTCTGCATTGGTAACTTGGCTGAGGTTTTACACCGGATGCCCTTCCTGATGCAAACCTCCATGGTGAGAGGGGCTTGTGTCCCATCTGGAATCAAACCAGGGACCACTCACTTAAGTTGAATGTGTAACCCACTACACTACTGAGACACTTTTACTGACAGAATTGTGGAGCGTCTCAGGACAGTCATTTAGTTTTTTCCGTCTTTGGGAAGCCGCTCCTACAAAGCGAATACTTAATGTGACATAACAGCCTCGTGTTTCCAGTTTTCCTCGCCCTCCTCGTTTCCCCCAAACCTCCCCCGTCCATTATTGTCCTCTGAAAGCTCTCAGTCGATTAACCTGATTCCACCTGCAAACACAGGCGGCGGCAAAAAGGCAAAAGTCGTCTTTAATCATGTTTTAACTGAGAGCAGAGCTGAGGAGGACAGCATGGAAGGAAGCAGGATGAAGACGCAGTAAAGCCTGATGTCCACACATGTCTGCTGTTACACTGAGGCTTCAGAGGCCGCACAGACTTTTCTCCAAATGTGAACTGAAGGAGTCAAACATTCTCATAGTTTTCTCTGCTTTTTATTATGAAATATTTCATGATGTTGTGAAAGCACTTTTCATGCTAAACACATGCAGTTTATATTATTATTATTTCTCATAAACCATTCATTCACATTTATCACGGCTCCTTCACTTCCTGGTGCATCACATCAGGAGCTCCCCGTGCAGGTCCACAGGAGGACGACTGAGTGTCACTGAGGAACACTGCAAACCAGAATAAAACAAGCTGACATGACAGGAGAACAACTGCAGCTATCTGTACAGTACACATCTGTACTACATCCTGGTAATGAGACTGGCTCGTTTAGCTCGTAACAGCCGCAGGGTTACTTCACATGGAAACAAAACTACCTACGCCGGTCCTTCTGCAGAAAGAAAACGTCTTTAAAGTCTGCAGATCTTTCCTCGGCCACGGTTATTCAGAGCTGAAACAGTTTCTTTCTTCATCACATTTATCCGTCACCTTTTCTTGTAGCTCCGGTTTTGGTCTCCACCAGCCTGTGAGCTGTCAAACGCTGCGTCACGAGCAGCCGTACGCCACGCAGACGCTGTCAGAGAGGCGAGGAGAATGAGCACGAGAAGCTGGAGATGAAACTGAGTATAAAACTCTGAGCTCAGGTTCATGAGCTCTGTAAACCCTGCAGGTTTGTCTGATGTAACTCTGACCGTTTGTCCCCAGAGGGCAGCGTGTTGACGCTCTCTGACAGACCTGCAGGTTTCATGAAGGACTCAAAACCATAAACCATCACTTTCCTGGATCTGATTATGTCTTCGCTTGCTCGATTTACCATCGACTCATATTCAGGTATTTTCTCAGGCTGATCACGCAGATGTGTGTGTGTGTGTGAGTGTGTGAGTGTGTGTGTGTTGTGACTTGTTGGAGCAGGCATGCTGAGACACTGTTACACTGATGGATCAGGACCAAATGTGTGAATTCAAACAGCCCCTGTGTGTGTGTGTGTGTGTGTGTGTGTATTAAAGCATGATATGAAATCCTGACTGGTTTGTTTTGAAGCTCTTGTCGTGAAGCAGGAAAACGTATTAACCTAAGCCCTTCGCGGGTTTCTGGACTCGGCGTTTCGGTTGCTGCCGTGTTGGTTGTCAACATATCAGCTCAAACTATCTATTAACTATATAAGTTCATCAAATGGACACAGATACCTGTTAATTAATGCTAACTAACATCAAATTAAATCATAGAATTTTACCAAAACAGGAGCACAGCCTTCCTGGACTGTCTGTTAGTACAAATAACCACATGACGAGTCTTATTATTGGTCAGATAATTGCTGTAAAACTGCTTCAAAAGTCACAAACAACACAAACATGGCCCAGTTCATGACTCCAGTTCACTAAAGTGACTCAGATTACTTAATTAATCCCAGGGGGGACATTGTATACAGACAGCTGTCAGTCAAAGAGGCCACGCCCCTAATAATGCTAACTATAACGTACCTTGGGCTGCTATCTTCCTTTCTCCCCAGGGGGTCGCCACAGTGGCTTAATCTACATTGGTAATTTGGCAGGTTTTACGCCTGATGCCCTTCCTGACGCGGCCCTCCACCATCAGGCTTGTGTCCCCCCCCTGGGCTCGAGCCAGGGATATTTTGCTAACAAGGCGAGTGTGTAAGTCTCTGCCCAATAAAGCAAACTTTAATCCAATTTAAATGTGTGAGTTCTAAGAGTGTTCACCTTCATGCAGTTGTTATGAGGCGGGGCAATAAACATGTTTATTTCTGCTGGAAAGTTGCACATTTTAACATGGGAGTCTATGGGACTGGCTCACTGTTGGACATTATAGGAACTGCAGTCCTTGACCTTTTACCTTTGGCTAATTTTTTGGGTAGCCACATGGTTGCTTGCTGGCATTATACTATATTTACAAAAGTCCATATAGTCCACACAAAAGTGGGGCAGCTGTGGCTCAGGAGATAGAGCAGGTTGTCTTGATCCCGGCTCCTCCAGCCTAAGTGCTGAAGTGCCCTCAGGCAAGGCTCTAAACCCCGTGTTGCTCCCAGTGCAGCCATCAGAGTGTGAATGTGAGTGTGACCATTAAAATGTGCCTAAAGCATAGAATTAAGTGCTGTGTGACTGGGTGAATGATGGACATGTCCATCATTTTTACCAAAGCTTAACTTTTTGTCGGATTGCAACTTCCCCAGATGTGCACATGGCAGAAGACAGGTGAACCCTCCCCTGCTTTCTTCACATGCACTGGGTAAAGTCATTTAGAAACGCACGTGCCCTGCAGAGCTCATCAAAATGTGCATCTCATCTCAATACTGAGGCAGGGGGATGAGGAACAGGAATGTTCTGCAGTCCCACATAAGGACGGTCAGCTTGTCCTCCAACCTCCACATCACACCTAAAGCGGCTCAAGTACACAGCAAACATCACCTGAAGGTGCTTCACACTGTAACATAAAGAACCTACAGAGAGAAAAGCCCAACAATCAGACCATCCCCTATGAGCAGCACTTGGTGACTGTGGGAAGGAAGAACTCCTGCTCCTGCTACCCAGTACTTTTGTCTATATAGTGTATGTTGCTCCTCTTGTAATCTCATAGTATTTTTTAATATCTGTCACTAAAAATGTCTTTGAGACCTATCAAGACAAACCAAAGAGCACTCCACAGCTAAAACGATTAATCAAGTCAAGCAGTTTTAAAAACAGATAAACATCTGAGTCGTTTTTAAAATTATAGCAGGTTGGAAAAGTTACAAGTTTAGTTTTATGGAAACAAACCACCCCAAAATTTTTAGTTTTAATTGTGAACTATTCTAGCATGGTAGCATAGTGGTTTATGAGCAAAAGGTCCCTGGTTCAATTCCAGGTGGGAACACAAACATCTCTCACTATGGAGGGCTGTGTCAGGAAGGGCATCCAGTGTAAAACCTCTGCCAAATCATCAATGTGTATTAATCCATTGTGGTGATGCTTGGGGAGAATACAAGTGAGCAGCCAACAGTATATTTTATCCTAACATGGTTTGTGTTACATATTTGTGTACTGACGTTATACCTTTTTATGTCAGTAGATGGCGCTGTGTACTGCTGTGGACCCATCAGAGAGACTGTAGCTACAGGCTCAGGGCACGCACTGTTAGGCTACGTTCCCTCTGCAGGCAGTCGCTGAGACCTGGTCATCCTGCGTGGTCGTTCATGTTAGACTCCAGGGTGGACAGTCCCCTGAAGAAGAAGACGTGATGTCACACGCATGTAGCATCCATGTGTTTACACAAGTAAACATGGATGCTACGCATGTCAGCGTGTGAGTAAAACCTCACTTTCTTTCCACTGACTCGCTCCATCAACGCTGTCTGCCATGTTTGTTTGGTCCATCGGTGACATTTGATCTCGCCGCGTCCCGCCTCCTCCGGCGCAGAATTATGACGTCTGTCTCACTCCAGTGACGGAGAAGCTGGATGTAACTGTCACGGTCCCCTGGTCCCTGGACATTGACCTGTCTCTCTCTGGTTTCCCTCTGCTCTGGGGTTTGGGTCGGGTCATTAATTGTGTGTGTAGCCTACAGGTGCAGGTTATGACTGGGCGGAGTCTGGGCTGCACGCCTGGGGCTTGTCATCATCATCATCATCATCGTCCTTTTGAAGCCCTGCAGCTGCCTCCAGACTCCAGACTAGAACGTAGCTCCCACTCGTGTAGTAAGCCTGGCATCAGAAAAGCTAAGTTTACGTGCGTTGACTTCCTGGGGAACGTTTCTGACTCACCCCCCCCCCCAGGTCACGTCTAGACTCTGGTTCAGCTTCTGAGTTACCTTCTCCAGCTACCTGACCTCCCTCCAATCACTCTCTGGAAGGAGCTCACGGACCTCATCCATGCCAGCGCCCCCTCTTGGACCAGCCCTCAGTAGTCAGTTCAGTACCTCCACCTCGCATGGATCACTCCCTTCCTCCAGCACCCGCTGGCGCCCCCTAGAGATGATTCCCCTGCAGCATCCTTCCTTGCCTTGATTCCTGTAAATAAACTGTTCAAACGTTTACATTGTGTTGATCTGCTGTTGGGTTCGATCTGCAAACTCTGACAGACACGAAACATGACCGTTCAGACTGAGGTCTCTTTGAAAAACCTCGGATATGTATCTGATTTAGGACCACATATGGAAGTGGCCTGAGTCCGATTTGAAAAACCGAATCTGTGCTGTTCAGACTCTCCTAAAAAGAAATCAGATATGGGTCACACTTGGGAAAAATGGGGTGCAGGCCACGTTTGGCTGGGCGAGTTCAGCTCTTCTCTCTGTTGAGCCACAGTCTTGGCGACACAGAGCTTCCTAGCCTGCCGCTCCAGATTTCCACTAACATGAGCATCAAATCCAGCCCTTCTCTTGCTCTGGTTCCTATAATGAGAACATTTCCCTTCAACTCAGAGAGAACATTTTGATCTGAACCTTTCAGTGATCCAAAGCCCTGGAGTCTTCTCACTGGGTCTACATGTTTCTTCACATTTCAAACCAGTGAAGCACAGATTAGGTTTCCACCTACCATTCCTCATTTTGAAGAGACTTACTGTGTGAAAAAGAAGTAAAAAAAGAGAATAGGTCAGTAATTAAAACACGATGCTTGAGAAACCAGAATTGTTGGATATTTTCCACTGGAAAATTTGACCAGGAATACAGAAACTTCACAGGTGTTACCGCCTCCCTGTGACCCACATCTGAGCCGAACCGAGGCGTTTCTGCCCGGCGGCGAGCTGTCAGCTTTTATTAAGGACAAATGAGCGAGGAAATCCATTAAAGGGCTTATTTTCCTGCAGATGCTTTGTTGGCGAAACGCGAGCGGCGGCACATATTTAAAGTAAACAAGAGAAAAACCCCGCACGAAGCAGAGGGGAGTTATTAATAATGAATGCAGGAAATGTTGCATTGTGGGGGAAATCAGTGACCCTGTTACCACAAAAACATGTTAAACTGAGGCTGAAATGTGTCAGACTGAAGGTTAAGAACAAACAATTAAAGTAATAATATTAAATAAGAACACAAAGATGTTAGGGAGCTCTGCAGCTGGTGGGCATGAGATTAGGACTGTTTTTATTTTCATAAAGTCAGATTGTAAAGTGTTATTTATAACAGAAACACTCGGCCCACCCCGAGATTAGGTAGCTTATAGAACCACATTCACAAGACGTTTTCAGTCTTACTTCTTCAGTCATGGGTTGAGGGGGAGTTTTGGTCCACTCTTCTTTACAGCGTTGCTTCAGTTCATTCATTTATGCACAGCTCTCTGAAGCTCCCACCACAGCATTTCAGTGGGGTTGGGGTCTGGACTTTGACTGGGTCATTGCAGCACCTTGATTCTTTCTTTTTCAGCCATTTTGTTGGAGATTTGCTGCTGTGTTTGGGATCATTGTCCTGTTGCATGAGTCCGCTTGGACCAAGCTTTATCTGCACCACAGATGTCCTCACATTTGACTCCAGAATACTTTGGTATACAGAGGAGTTCATGGTGGACTCAATGACTGCAAGGTGCTGAGGTCCTGTGGCTGCAAAACAAGAACAAATCATCATCCCTCCACCACCGTGGGAGAGATGCAGACTACACATAGTTCCCACAGACATGCTTTTTGGTCACATAACCTCCTTAATGATGCCATCTTTGTTGGTATGCTGTACTTGTTTACACACACTGCTGTTTATCTCCTCCGCGAATTTTAAACTGTTTTGATGTTGGATTTGACTTGTAATCAAAACCATGAAAAGGCAAAAAGAGAAAGACGATGTAGAATCATTAAGTATGGAGGACAGAAAGAGATACGATGAGAAAATTGCTGTAATAGGTGTGGATCCATACTCGTTAGCAGAGGAAAAACTGAACCATGAAGCTTCAGAATTGTCACCAATTCAACACTATGACAATGAAAGACGTTTTATTGGCGGTGAACTGACGTTTATCGCGGGCAATTCCCGTTGCATTCCCAGCATAGTCCCTGTATTGCTGATAATAGCCGGATAAAACGGCATGAGCTCCCCCTGCTTGGGTAAGCATTGAGCAAGAGTCTATCTCAGAGCTACCACTCAGTCTGTACTTATATTCTTCAGATATTAAAACACTTACATGACATACAAAAAACCCTTTCCTTAGGAATACAATATCCATTTGGTATGCTGCACACAAACATATAGGTGATATGCCCGTATTGTCTCAATTTACTCCTATCTGGGGGAATGAACAGTTTACACCTGGCTGGAAGGATGAGGGATTTAGGTCCTGGAATGCAAAAGGTATTCAGAAGGTGAAGGACCTTTATTCAGATGGCGTCCTGCTTACATTCAATCAATTATGTCAGAGGTACCAAATTTCGAAGAAGCATTTCTTCAAATATTTGCAGTTAAGGAGTTATATTTCTTCAAAACACAAACAGATAATGTTTATACCATCTTTATCTAAATTA
>VUQH01078855.1:0-14731 GCA_015106775.1 Etroplus canarensis
GATATATTGGACAAAGGATGTTGAGGATGGAGCTGCCAGGCAGGAGGAGAAGAGGAAGACCACAGAGAAGATTGATGGATGTAGTGAAGGAGGACATGCAGAGGGTTGGTGTGAGGGAAGAGGATGTAAGGGATAGGGTGAGATGGAGGCAGATGATCCGCTGTGGCGACCCCTAACGGGAACAGCCGAAATAAGAAGAAGTCGTTTGCATCTGTCAACCAGCTAAGCATCAGCAACACATTACACCTACAGGACCTTTTATGATCCATAGGCATTAATATGGAGTTGGTTCACCCTTTGCAGTTATAACAGCTTCCACTCTTCTGGGAAGGTTTTCTACAAGATTTTGGAGTGTGTCTATGGGATTTTTTTTACCACTAGAAGAGCATTTTTGAGGTCAGACACTGATTTTGGATGAGAAAGGCTGGTTTGCAGTCTCGGTTCATCCTGACGGTGTTGGATATGGCTGAAGTCAGGGCTCTTTGAGGGCCAGTCAAGTTCAGTTTAATTTCATTGCCATCATTTGCATAGGAATTCTGTAGTTATAGCCAAAAATGTGCTTGTGAGGTCACAGCAACCTTGGCCCTTGACCAGCAGAAACTATTTAGATCATTCCTAAATGTTTGTGCCAAATTTAAGTAAATTACCTCAACCTGACAAGATAAGATGCATAGTAAAACTCATGTGTAAAACAATAACTTTTAAAATGTATTAACTTATTTTTAAGGTATTGTACAATGATGTGACAAGATTGTAAGTTACAATATCAATCTACAGCATGTCAATATTTGTGTCGATAATACTAAACAATCATCCAACTTTATTTAGGACTACTTACAGTGTATTAATAAAAAACTGTAACAAATTGCAGTTGACTGCACTTCAGTGTGTGCAATCCAACCCCTCAGGAAAAAGCAATAAAAAGAGCCACAACTCCCTGCGTGGGATGGTTTCACTTTCAGGGTCAGTAGACTTTCCAAAGTAACAAGCCGAGCATATGCTGCAGCGGTTCCCCTTATGTCCCAAGAAAGACCCAATTAATTCATCAATCTGTACACCTCTGTCACTGCCTAGTGCATTTTAGCCCCTTGCCAGCAGAGCTCTATCCATTACCGGCCAGGTTGTTCAGCTCTTTCCTCAGCCTGCCTGCCAAACAGCCAGCCAGGGTGGCTGCTGGGTAATTACACATTGCCTTGACAACGCACATGATTGTTTTCCTAGCAGTATATTACTTCATTAGTACTTCCCAATATGCTGTATTTTTTAAATGTCACATTTTTTCGCCCAACTCAGTCCAATCTCAACTCGTCTGTGTATCATAACAATCATTAATAACTGTCAGTCGGCAGCATCAGTTCAGCACACGGGCTGCCTCATTAGCATGGCCCAGCATTTGTTCTGCGGAGAGGCTGATTATTTTCTACAACAGGCCAGGCCAATTACTTTAGTGAAATGGTATCACATAAATCAAAACTTAACAAGGTGGCAAATTTGAAGTTATCAGATTCCAAGAGATACTGTAACTAATATGTCAATGTCACAAGTGCTTTCTGCAGGTATGCCTCCGCCATACCAAATATATCATCCCACAGGATCTCAGAGGCTTTCTGGAGGAAATTACCATATTCAGAAATGTGGGAGCAAAAGTGGTAGGAAAATGGGAGGGTTCAAGCAAGCTGGCTTTGGGCAGTGGAGAGGGTGAAGTAGATAGAAAAAGACTGATTCATGTCGTAATGTCTTTTCAGGCCATCCTGGGCAATATAATATTTCAGCTTTTCTTGGAGCTCAGACCTCTCCTTTTACTCTTTACATGATGATATTCATCCATCACATCATGACAGCTACATCAAACCAACAACAAACATGCAAACCCAGCAATCTAAAATATGCTGACACCACATGCAGACACATAAATACTGAACACTTAAGCGCTGCTCTGAGTGGCCTTTTTGTCTGTTTAAACTAGATTTTCAATCTACTGGGAATTCCCACAACCCAGAATGTGTGATAAAGTACACTTCTGTCCGTTAGACACTGACAAGAGAGCGATTGCAGGAGCTGTGTAAATGGGTTTCTGTTTGTTTGCCCTTGTTTCTTCTCCCTCTAGTAACAGAAGCTGCAGTATGTGCTGCACAATGACTGGTTTTTACTTGCTGTTAGTTAAAGAGAGATTACCTCTCACTAAAACATTCACCTCATCTTGATGTCATTTGCTCCATTTGTTTTCCACTGTCTGTGGTGTTGCCTCCACTCATTTCTCATTTTTAAGTGAGGATTGAGGACAGATGGATGCGAACTCAAAGTTTCTGATCTTTAGCAGAAGTTATGAAGGGTTATCTTTGGCTGTATATCTCGGCTCTGGCAGCGCTCCCCTGGTGATGAAGGATTAACCACCGCAGCTGTCTCTTCCCCAGGATGATGCAGTGCACTGCTCCCCGACACGACAGCATCACTTAATCTTAATGTCCGCTTCTCCAGAGCGGCCGCACAGGACAAAGCCAATCAGCATCACATGCCATGGGGATGGACCTACAGCTTGGCCCTGGAGTTTCTCACCCTTGCAGGCCTATTCATCAACTTCAGCCACACCAATCCCAGAGTTCTCCCCTCGCAAACCACAGCTGAGCCGGCCAGTGATGTATAGGACGCTGAAGGAGGGGGGGCCAGGCCTGCCGTGCACAAGAGAACACTTATCAGATTGCACATTATGCACTGCTTTGTGTTACAGGGGAAAAAAGAGGAAAGAGAAGTAATGAATGTACTCAGCCTTCCTTCAGCCCAGACCACCTATATGCTGTGTTTAAAGAGATATCTGCTCAATAGTGCTCTAGCATTAAGGATGGGGTAGATCTAGAATAATGATCACTGTTCATTTAGATAAATTGCACTCAGGGAATCCATTTGTAAAGATTTGAATGCAGCTGGAAGCAAAGAGAGAAGCGAATATTTGCTCAGCATCCTCCCAAAACTATTACTGGACCTACAGGATGTGCATGCCTAGCTATATGGGGGAGGCTATCTCATAATCCTATGCGGGTTGCAGTCTTCATAATATGAAAACACACACAAAGGCCATATGCAAGACACATGTTACTCACTGACTTGAAAGCAATAACATGCCCCATTTCTGGCCATATAATGTTTAACATGTAAAACTGTTTAAAGGGGAAGGGTTAGGGGGCACACAAAGTGAAGCACATGTAAAGGATTCAGAGCCAATCACACAGAAGATGAACTGTGTTGGGGCAATATCAAAGAACAAAGTAAGAATAGATACAGTTAATCCTATAAAGTCAAAGAAGTTTGATCAAGAGATAATCATGCCCTATCTTGACCTATTCCTCATATTATAGAACTACGTCAAACAATGATGATAGCCTTCCTGTAGCAATAAGAGCACTTTGCCAACACCAGTCATCAACCCCCATTGTGAACCTGATAATAAAGAGATGACACTTTTATGATACTATAATTAACAGTGCTCTAGGATGAAATTAAATCAATATGCCCATCTAATATCATTTTCCCTAGTTATGCAAATCAAACATTCAAAGCCCTTGGAAAGTGATATGAATTGCTTTCACATTTCAGTTCACACATATTATCATATCAGACCTCTTGGGTTTGATGACATGGAGGATGGGGGGGTTTGGAGGGCTTAACGATGTGAAGACTACACTGGGGAGATGAGAGCGACTGACTGCTGATTAGCTCGATGAGACAACAGGATGATAACGTGAGTGCTGAGATTATAAAACCATTTTACTTATTTCTAAGATAAAATAGTAAATCACACCATAGTGGGACTCGGTATGGAAAAGGAAAACTGGAGAATGTTAAACCTCAGGATTAAGCACCTCTACTGCAGAGTAACAAAACGTCTACTGTGCCATAATGAGATAAATTATAACTTTTAATTCCCTAGAACACATGCTAGCACCCTTTTTAGAAACCCTGTATCTCTGCAGAGGGAGGTGAGGTGAAGGTATACGGCCTTTCCCTTTATGGATATGAGACAAAAGGGAGGCTGTGATGGCTGGGTGCAGACAACGCTAGCAGCGGTGGAGGGGGTGCCTAATGGCCGTGATTAATGACAATGGGCCAGAGGAGAGCTGGGACACTGGTGCTACATATATCATCCCTTCTCATCAGTCTATGCACCTCTGTGGCCTCTTCTCTGCAAACCAGCACACTACAGTAAGGAAAAAACACCTCATCTGCCCCCAGTCAGCATACCACCAAGAAGATTCTAGTATGAGTCTTTATGGGCGTCGCAGATGATAGCTAAGCAGGGAAATGACATGTAGACTAAGATACAATGAGTAAAGGGGAGATGACTGCGTGTGTGATCACTCATGTATTTCATGAACTGAATACTTCCTGTGCTTAAGTCAGATTTCCAAGGTCTAATCTTCCTTATGGAGAGATATGAGTTATTGGCTATTTATGAATAGAAGTGATGATGAATGGTGCTGCATTTATCTGCATAAGTAACTCCAAGGGCTGGCACAGAAGTTCAGGCAGCTATAATAAACATAGTTTGCACTCAGGGGCAGCTCTTTATTTATGAGTCTCTGCGAATAGATATTATGTGGCCATCATAGCTCCCCTCATTCCCTTGAGGACAGGACAGGAAATAACTCATATATACGCAATAGATTTAGAGTTTAAACTACTCTGACCAGGCTCAACACCATCACTGTAATCAACTCTACTCAGGGTTTAGTTATGACCAATTAATGAACTACATTCTTTTGGGATTTATAACACACTCAGGGACTTGCAGTTTTAATTAGGAGGCACCTTGTTGGATCCTAGTTAATACCTTGGACTTACTGAAAACATGGCAAATTAATCCCCAATTAATACTACTGGCAGATTTAGTCATTATGAAACTCCTTTCTCATAAAGGGATGAAAATATCCCATATGTTAATAGTTTAATCTATTTTTCTTTGATGAGAAACCCATCCTGTACCCCACTGCAGAGAAGACGTTCAGCTAAATCCTGACCTCCACTTCCCTTCCTTTCGTACACAACAATCTGCAAACAAAATGAACCATCTACTACTAGCTTTACCACTTGCACACATGATAAGCCATTCTACCAAGTGGTGATAATTGGTTAATGGACTGGTACTTAGTGCTTTTCTACTCAAAGTGCTTTTTACTACAAGCTGCATTCACCCATTCATACATTCACACAGTGCTTTATTATATGCCTTTAAGTGCATTTAACCATTACACACACATTCACACTCCGATGGATGTGTCTGGAGCAATTTGGGGTTCAGTGTCTTGCCCAAGGACACTTCGGCACGTACACTGGAGAAGCCAGGGATCAAACTGCTAACCTTCTTGTTGGAAAAAGACGTGTTCTATCTCCTGAGCCACAGCCCCCTTAGTGCAAGTTCTCAAGTGAAATAAAGAAATTAAAACTTTTTCTTTACTCTACTTTAAATTTCAGTTTGAATTATTATAATTTTTACTGATGGTTCTCGCCATGCAGCAATAATTCAAGCCATGTAGCCAGGAGTACATAACCATCAACAACATGCTGCTGCAGACTCCATTTCTGAAAAAAAGCGATATTTTTAAAATGGAATATAAATATCTGATATATTAATTGATGCAAACCTTTATTCATCTGGCAAAAGTCAAAAGAAAAGCCTTTCAGTAGTTTTACTGACAAATGTAAATATAAGCAAATTTAGAATTTGATGCAATTCAATGCACTCAACAAAAGTTGGGACAGAATAAAAATAAGACTGAAAAGTGTACAGAATATTCAACTAATGCCTGTTTGGATGATGCCATATTAAGCAGGCTTACTGGGAGCTTGATTGGGTATAAAGTAACATCCATCAAAGACTCAGGCAACTAGGAATGGGTAGTATTTCAACCCTTTGTGTCAATATTGTGAGAGAATTGATGGTCAGTTCAAAAGAAACATGTTTCAACACAAGATGCAGTGAATTAACCATTGTCACATCACACAGTCTATTGCTGTATCCAGAAATGCAACTTGGAATTGTATTATGCAAGGAGGAATCCAAACATTAACACTATGCAGAAACACCACCTAGTTCTCTGGGCCTGTTGCATGCATGAGAGTTGGTGAGTTGCATGCATGAGAGGTTAACACTGACTCAAAGGTCTATATTAGGATTTTAGAGATGCATATGCTACCATCAAGGTGGCATCTCTTCCAGGGAAATCCACGCTTATTTCAGCAGGACAATGCCAGATCACATTCTGCATGGGCTACAACAGCATGGCTTCACAGACACAGAGTGTGTGCCTGCTGGCCTGCTGTGAGTCCAGATCTATATCCAATTGAAATGTATGGCTCATCATTAAGAGGAAAATCAAACAATGGACCATATTCTACTGAGCAGCTAAAGGGTTATATCAAACAATAATAGGCAAGATTTCCAGTTTCAGTGCTACAGCACTTAGTATTCTCAGTTCCAAAATGATTAAAAAGTGTTATTAAAAGGAAAGGTGATGTAACACAATTGTAAACATGCCTCTGTTCCTACTTTTACTGAGTGTGTTGCACCCATCTAATTCTAAATTTGGGTACATTTACAAAATCCAGTTAAGTTGTTCAGTAAATCTATTGAAAATCTTTTCTTTTTCTCAGTTAAATAAAGGTTCACATAAATTAATACAGCACAGACTTTTGTTCTTATTACATTTTGGAAAATATCGCAGCTTTTCTAGGAACAGAGTGAGTGGTTAGCAAGGTACTAAATGGGATGGTAACTTTGGTTAATCAAAGATTTAAAACAAAGTACAACAAACAACCAAATTCCAATAATAACTTTAAGCCTTAAAACCGTTTAAACAGTAAAAGAATAGTACTGAAAAAAATCACATATTTTTTTGCAAAAGACGAAACTAGCTACATAAACCCTAGAGGATTTTAATAATTATGTACACACAGTTGCAACTATTTAACTGGACAAAGAGTAACTTTTTGTTTATTTCTGCATATTTTTCAGTAAATTATTTTTGAAAGTTTTGTAGTCTGGGACATCCAAATATCAGGCTATAGAGAATATGAATCATTGCATCCAAACAGCATCAGGCAGCTTCTTCTTTTCCTGAGAGCAACTTGTTAAATAAAATGCTGCCTTTAAACTATTCCCCTCAAGAATCATTTCTACCTCCACACTGAATTCTTATTTAATTTTGTAAAACAAGCAGACAGGTAATTAGTCATTAATCCAGTCTTCATTGCTGCAAAACTGCTTACTACTGGCAATAGTTAGTTTAACTCTATTCTTTTTCGTTTTATTGCTTATTAAATGCACAAACAAGGCATCTTGGGAGAAAACAAGGTGTCTTTTGTCTTACCAACTGTTTTCTTCTATTTTCCATGGGTGCTACGTATAATTAATATCTCAGCAGTGCCAGAGGTTGTCATTTTTCAAATGGTTTCCCTGGAAATGTTCTACACCTCTTAATGGCCCTGCTAATGCTGTAGCTGTCATGTCTTGGACAGCTGCACTTTTACAAGACAAACTCAGCTGTGCCACGGGCTTCTCTGTGGACTTACTCACTCAAAGGCTTACAGGCTGGTGCTGCCAGCTGGCGATAGTACGCATAACATTTGATTAATTTTTACCTTGTGTCCATGAGTGGCAAGTCACCTTCCAGTAGTGTCCATGGTATACTCAATATTTTTTGCAGTTTTTCTGATGGATGACAGATTAAAAAAATACCAGAATAGTCAATAAGCAGAAGACCACTTACTGGTGGCCTTCAATGTGTCACGGCACAGAGCTGCAAAGATCTGCGAAACAGATCTTTTCTGGCTAATGTAATTTTGGCATTATAAAATAACATTTGTACATGTGCCAACATTGAAACAATATACTTGTAGAGAATCAGTTTCATATGTAGACTTGTATTTCGAATGCTTGTTAAATAAATCAGCGTTTCACAGTCTGTGGGTCAACAGTGAATCACCAGCTCGGTGGTTAGAACTGTTGCCTCACAACAAGGGTTCAAACCCACATAGGACCCTTCTGTATGAAGTTTGTTCTCCCTGTGTGCTTGTGCACAGTTTCTCCTGCCATTGAAAAACATGCTAGCTCAATATCGCCTCTGTCAGTAAAGGACACTCTCACAAAGGCAATTAATCTCAAGAGTTTTGATTCCTGGTTAAATGAAGGTCAAATATCACCAGATAATCAATAGAGTACCTACACTATATGGACGAAAGTACTGGGCCACACTTTTTAGTCATTTAATTTAGGTGTTTCATGCTTTTAAAAACATTCATGAAACAATGGGTCATTCTAAAGAGCTCATTGAATTCAAACATAGGACTGTAATGGGAAGATACCATTGTATCACCCGAGTTCATGAAATTTCTTCCCACCTAGATATTCCACGATCAACTGTAAGTGGTAATACTGAGAAGTTGAAGCATTTAGGAAGTACAGCTATTCAGCTGAGAAGTGGCACACCATGTAAAGTTGCAGAGCATAGGCAATGAGTGTTGAGGCACCAATACTCTGCTGACTCAAAAAGTGCAGAGTTCCAAACCTCCTCTGGCATTAACATCAGCACAAAAACTGTTTCATGGCACAGGTTTCCATAGCCAAGCAGCTGAATGCAAGTTTTACATCAGCAAGCATGATGCCAAGCATTGATTGGAAAGGTGTAAATCACATCACCACTAAACTCTGGAGTGGTGGAAATGTGTTCTGTGGAGTGAATAAATCACGCTTTCCTATCTGGCAGTATGATGGGCGAGTCTGGGATTGGTGAATGCCAGGAGAATTTTACCTGCCTGAGTGCATTATGCCAACCTAAAGTCTGAAGGAGGGATAAGTTGTCTTTCAGAAGGTTTGGGGAACAATTTGGAGAAGTCCCTTTTCTGTTCCAGTATGGCTGCGCCCCAGTGCACAAGTTCTTGTTGTGGAAGAACTTGACTGGCTTGGACCAAGCCCTGACCTCAACCCCATCCAACATTTTTAGGATGAACAAAGATTGCAAGCCAGCCCCCTTCATTCAACATCAGTATCTGACCTTGTAAATACTCTCCTGGATAAATTGACAAAAATCTAGTAGAAAGCCTTCCCAGAGTGTGGAAGCTATTATAGCTGCAAAGGGGGCACAGCTCCAGATTAATCCCTATGGATTTCAAATGGGATGCCATAAAAGCTCCTGTCGCTGTAATGAGCAGGTGGCCCAATATTTTTGTCAGTATAATGTAAAAAATACAATAACTGATTTTTAATTGAAAGAGTTTTACCTATTTGTGTAAAAGCAGGAGAACGTTAAAGGAATATAATATAATTTACAATGCGACAGCAAGCATAAGAATTTATTATAGCTTAGCATTAAGATGCAAAATAGGGGACCACAACACTGTCTCTGTCAAAAGACAGAATAATCAACCTCTGTCATTAAAATGTTATATCTCCTTTGTTTAATATGCATAAACAATGAAAACAGAACAGCTAAAGGAACATTATGCTAATGAGATATATTAGCTAACTAAATGATATATCTTATGTCTGAAAACACCTTATTAGAGAGTATTCCCCAATGCTTAGACCCAGAGGGTGGTCTATTTAGACCTGTTAGGCCACCAGACTCGTAATACATAGACAAAAACCTGTTCATAGGAGTGTTTATTGCTTGGGAGTAATATTATTAGGCAAAATGATTTGTAAAATAAGACGGTCGCTGCTGTATACAGTTCACAGATAAATAGCTAGCTAGCTAGCTTTGAGTGTAAAAATGTTCAAAAAATATATTTTCAGAAACACACTTAACTCGGCTCAGCCCAAAAATATAACCCATTATGAAAGAACTGAGAAAAAAGCTGTTTTGGATTAAAATTCTAAATATTTTTGTCTTTATTTAAGGTCATGACAACATGTTCTCATCTTTTGAAGAAATGATGACAGGATCATTTAGAAACCTCGCGAGCATCCTTTGTGAACTGTCTAACTATCATCTCTGAAGGCATTTTAAATGATATAGTTGGCATTTTTCATGCAAAAAGAAAAAGAAAGCCAGAAGGCTCAGTTAAAATTCCTCCATCACAAAATAGAAAAACAAAAGATTCACTGAAGTAAAGATGTACTGTTCGTGATAAGTAAATCAACATGATGTGTGATATAATCACTGGGAAGCACAAGTGCTCCTGTTTTCTTCATTTCAAACACTATCTCTCTATTCCTTTCCTGAGAGGAGATATTGTTGACTGGGAGATGGTTATCATAATTCATCAGAGTTCAACCCAAGTTCAAGACAAACACTTCACATGCTTGTTACTTCCTAAGAAAAAGGACAACGGACAAAGCCACTGTTTGCACATGTGCATCATGCATTGACTGTGTGTTTGATCAGAGGTGAGATGATGGGAATAAAGGAGTCATTGTAACCACCAGATCTTGCTTGAGGTTAGAAGACCATGAAATAGCATTTATCATCAAACAAGAAGTGTGCAGTCACAGGACATAAGACAGTGAAGCACAAAAACAAGTTTGCCAAGGACACAAAATGTGAAAATCTAAGATAAAAACTGCAAGCTCGAGTTGTTTTACATCTCTATCTTTGTTTGAAGCACAGCATGACGGTGGCCCTTCAACCCCCATTTTCCAGAAGCTTAGACCTGGTTGTTTGATGAAGGCTTATCCCTCAGCTGACATATTATCATTGGACAGGCCTCTGGCTGCGCCAAAAGAACGAGCTACGCAAAGGATTAGCCTCCACACTCGTGCTAATGCAGTCAAACTGTCAGAGAGATCAAAGCTGCTCACTCCAGATTAAGACCAATTAAAGTAGGTGGCCCTACACAAATTAATAGCTGGAGCACTCACCTGTTAAAAGGAGGAAAAACAGTGAGGTGCTTTGTTCTCTCAGTTAAAGTTTAAAAAAATGCAAGCTTTCCTGTTGTCAGTCAGTTATGTGTTATGGCAGGCAGTCAGCAAACAAAATCATTTGTTTCATGAGGTTATGAAAAACTGCATGTGTTTATTGCATGGCAGTTACACCCACATGAACTCAAACCACCAGAAGAGAGCAGTTATGTCCCAATGCTAACATGGCAGTTGTGATTGCTTCCTTTAATGGAGCAATTTAAAATAATTGGCACTTTGCTTGAAGGCCACCTTCTCATTATTAGACTTTGATTTGGCTTTTACAGGGTTGTACATTCTGTTACAATAGTGCACATACTGTGTGGAGTTTAGAGCCGCAGCCAAATCCATTAAACTCGGCTACCATGAGGAGTTCTCGTTTCCCTTTAGAAGGGGCTGGTTCACCCAAATCACAAAAAAGACACATTTTCTCTTGTATCAAACCATAGATTTGGTTTTCTGTGTCAAGGTTTTAATGTGTGGTGTATCCTTTTGAAATATTAATATGATTTAGGATAACAAGGGGCACCTATTGTGTTCATTTCTCCCTCCATACCTTGTTGGATTATAGCAGCTTTGCAAAATCCACAGATTAAAATCATTCTTATTTACATCCACTGTCTGAAAATACTCCGTCATCTGATTGGTTGCCCACTGCAAACAGAAGGCAAGTGGGTGGGGCTTTTCTTCTCACAGCCACAGCTTTCCACCTGAGATATACATATAAAGGATATCCCCTCTTTTAGACATCATATGTCTGTGGATCAGGAGGTAGAGTGGGTTGTCCTCTAATCGGAAGGTTGGTGGTTTGATCCCTGGCTTTGAGTAAGACAATGAACCCCAAATTGCTTCTGATGCGTCTATCAGAGTCTGAATGTGTGTATGATAGTTAAATGTGCCTAAAGGCATAGAATAAAGCACTGTTTTAATGTGTGTGTGAATGAATGAATGAATGAATGAGACTTGTAGTAAAAAGTGCTCAATTAGAGTAGAACAGCACTATATAAGTACCAGTCCATATAGATCCAAGAACAGAAAATAACTGTCTGAAAAAGAATACTTAGAGGAATCTGCAGCCTGAGTTGTTGGCTTGCAGGGATTATTTGCATACACTGACATCTTTGTTTGAAACTTGGTTTAATATGATCATCCAACACTGTAGCATATATAAAATACATAAAAGCATGAAAAAGTAAAATTGGTTCCCAAATATCAAAAGCTCCTACGTGTTTCCTTAAGGAGAGCACACAAGGAGTTAATAGCCTCAGTTATTACAGCAATGCGAACATCTGAGACTGAGGCATCTGAACCACAGCTGGCCAGATAGGCTGGAGGTCATCTGAGGGCCAACGGAGGCTCTGCTGATCAAGGCCTTTGCTCCTGACAGGGGGATGAATGATGACTGCAGAGTAAATGCCAAAACTATAAATTTCATCCCACACTGACCCAAAGCTCCTCTAAAGTTTATTTACATTTTCACATAGCGTCTAAGCTGGAACGTCAGTGTCAAAGGATCTCGAGGCAGAATGAATTAGTGATAGCAATGCACGCACTTTAAAGCGCACATAGCAGTAAAAGTTCATTTCGCTCTGACTTGTCCGCTGTGACTGCTGCTGAGTAGCAGACTGAAAGAATCTTTCATTAACTTGTCTTTTCTTGTTACTTGCTCTGAATCTTGCTTTCGACTTGATCCAGCAAAGTTGAGTAGAACCGGGTGCAGTGTCAAAACCGCTCTTGAAATACCGCTTTGTCTTGTCAATTACAAACACTAATGAGTGAATTTTGCTTCCAAAAAAATAAAAAGAATCTGAAGCCAGACACATTTTTTATATGTGGAAAATAAATAAATAAGCTCAGCACCCCATGGTTAACTTTCCAATGGGCTTCGCAGAGAGCTCTGTTTGATGTGGATGCCTAGAGTTGACTGTGTTTGGACAGTCATGGGGTGGAGCTGCCAGGCTTTTAACTGCTCCAGAGAACACAACCCACCACAGAGCAGCACATAGGAGTCCCTCTGTCCTGAGGCTGGACACAAACTATCAACTGAGAGAATGAGAGAGAGAGCCACAGTGGGATTTATTCCTTCACAGTCCTGGAGGCTAACATAGCAGAAAAGCAGTGAAACACCTTTTGTAGTGTGATCCTTAAAAAAGTATTTCATCTGGTCTACACTGCAAAGCTAAAAGAGATTAATATTAAATCTTCTGTTGAAAACATTTTATTTCCCCAACATTACAGGTGAAGAGATAGGTCTGACAAAAGCTGATTTTGTGAATTAAATCATATTTAACTCACATCTGTCAAGGCAGGCAAGTAGAAGACATATATTCAAAGGAGGTGGAAAGAAGTCATTGCTCCCATTTTGTGGTGTGGGAGGCATGCAATGCCTAATTTGAGAGAACGAACGTGCTTAAGTTATTACTGCAGGAAGGCAATCTGTCAAAGGCAGGCTGTTTTGGCATGTTGCATACCGCTGCTGAGATCATAGAGTCAGATTCTGCTTGCAATTACTGCTGAAGGACCTTGGATGCAAGCAGGCGGCCATTAATCCTGCTTCTGGCTCTGCACACTCTGACATATCAAAATTCCCACTGTCCTCCATGCCACAGCTCTGGGAAAACGTACCAAAGCAGCCAAACCACACCAGTGGGGTAATTGATGCCATCATTAATGTAATTAGGTTCACTTCAGTCAGCAGTATGCTATGACTTACTTTGAACAGCAATGTATGGACATTTACAGGGAAGAGAAGACCATTGAAAAAAAAAAAATATATATATATATAAAACACCACAGGGGCCCACAAGAAAGTATAGTCCTAGTGCAGGTCCCAAGCCCAGGTAAATGGGGAGGGGAGGGTTGTGTCAGGAAGGGCATTCGGCATAAAATCTTTGCCAAATTCAATATGTGGATTCATAACACGGCTTCCATACTGGATCAGTCGCAGCCCGGTGCCATTAGCCAACAGGGTGCCGGTGGAAACTATGCTACTGTTGGCTGAAGACAACAGAGGTGGAGAGGGGAAGTGTGTTAGGAGACAAAAAGAGAGAAGGAACGGTAGGACAGTGGAGGTGAGAGTAGGGACTTTAAATGTAGGGACTATGACTGGCAAAGGGAGAGAGCTGGCTGATATGATGGAGAGAAGGAAGGTAGATATATCGTGTGTGCAAGAAACCAGGTGGAGGGGAAGCAAGGAGGTGGATTTAAACTGTTCTACCATGGTGTAGATAGGAAGAGAAATTGAGTAGGAGTAATCTTGAAGGAAGACTATGTGAAGAGTGTTCTGGAGGTGAAGAGAGTGTCAGGTAGAATAGACTGCAAGGTGGTGTCAGGGGAGAATGTAGCTAGGCAGCATCTGATTGTGGTCTGTAGGATGACTTTGGAAAGCAAGAAGAGGAAGCAAGTGAAGATAGAGTCAAGGATTAAATGGTGGAAGTGAAAGAATGAAGAATGTTGTGCAGAGTTCAAGGAGAAGTTGAGACAGACTCTGGGTGGTGGTGACAAGTTGTCAGATGACTGAGAACGTGCAGCTGAGGTGGTGAGGGAAACAGCCAAGAAGGTATTTGGGGTGTCCTCTGGACAGAGGAAAGAAGACAAGGAGACGTGGTGGTGGAATGAGGAAGTGCAAGAAAGTATTCAAAGGGAGAGGCTGGCAAAGAAAAAGTGGGAACCTCAGAGAGATGAAGAGAGTAGACAGGAGTACTGGGAGTCTAGGCCCACAACAAAGAGAGAAGTGGCAAAGGAAAAGGATTATAGTGAGTTGTATGAGAGGCTGGACACCAAGAAAGGAGAGAAGGACCTTTATCGATTGGCCAGACAGAGAGACAGAGCTGGAAAGGATGT
>VUQH01078857.1:0-10649 GCA_015106775.1 Etroplus canarensis
ACACTACAGAGACACTGTGCTCAGAATGATGTAAAATGGACCTGGTCTGATGAGTCTCGATTTCCGCTGCTGTGTTCAGATGGAAGAATCATCCTGCCTCATATCAACAGTACACGCTGGTAGTGGTTGTGTAATAGTGTGGGGGGTACTTTCTTGGGGCAGATTTGGTCCCCTTAGTACCAACTGAACTCTGTTTAAACACCACAGCCTACCTGAGTATTGTTGCTGACTTTATGACAACACTGGTTGCAGTGGATCTGACCTTATTATCATGATTGTTTGATTTGTAAAACCTCAAAATGATGCAGACCCAAGACTGCATCACCAACTGGGCAAAGTAGGCCTCAGACCACCAAGGGCTTCAAAATCCCCTCATTCCCTGGGCGTTCTTCAGCTTTAGTAATTAGGGTAATTACATGATAACCTTTCTGAGTTCAAATGGTGCGTATTCTTAAATCAAGCAGCATCTGAAAATTCCCATTCTTATGGTCTGACAGGAAACTGCCGGGGCCGCTAACAGTCAGTGCTGTCAGCATAAAGTACACTGCCTCTATGTTTGTACAGTCAGATTCAGCCAAAGGCTGCAAAACTGATCGGGCAGTGCTTCATAGTGCAAATGAATAATGACTCAAAGCGTGCTGCAGAAGCAAGAGTTTCTTGAGGAAAAGAAATGGGACATTCTTCAATGGCCAAGTCAGTCACCTGATCTTAATGCAGCAGAGCAGCTTTTTTAGTTCCTGAAGACAAAACTGAAGGCAGAGACCCACAAACAAGCAGCAACTGAAGGCGGCTGCAATAAAGGCCTGACAGAGCATCTGAACGGAGGAATCACAGCATGTGGTGATGTCCACGGGTTCAAGACTTCAGACAGTTATTGTCTGCAAAAGAGTTTCATCATATTATTAAAAACAATCCTTATCTTAGACATTATGTAAGTTTGTCCACTTAATTTTAAATCACCTTCTTAAAATGGAAGATAAGGTTAACTAATTACAAGAAAATCCTTTTGCAATTCTTTTGCACAGAAAAAGCCATAAATCAGACTGGCCAATAAAAAGAAAAGACTGAGATGGGCAAAAGAGCATAGACTCTGGACACTGGAAAACTGGAAGGAGGCGTTGTGGACAGATGAGTCCAAGTTTGAGGTCTTCGGAGCAAATAGAAAAACATTTGGGAGACGCAGAACAAATGAAAAGATGCGAGAACAGTGTTTGATACCATCAGGGGGCAGAGTGATGGTCTGGGGCTGCTTTTGGAGGTGGTAAAATAGGAGATTTGTTCAGAGTGGAAGGAACCTTGAGGAAGGAAATCCATCCATCGAATTACCTTTAAATATTGGCATTATTTTTATCAGGATTCGACTTGACAAACAATTAAGCAGGTGAACCTCACACGCCAACCCAAATAGTAGAAACAGTTCAAAGGCATCAGTGTAGACAGTGTTGGTACCTGATTTTGAAGATTTTTAGTGAAAACTGTGAGTTCTAATTCTGTTTTAGTTCATTTTGGTCATCAAAAACAAGACACTGAAGCAGACTTCTTGGTGTATTTTGAATGTTAGTATCATTATTAGTGTGTAAGCTTTTCTAAGCACCATGATGGCTGCTGGCGTATTGCTTTCTGAAATGTAGGTGCCTGAGATAAATAACAATTCTTATTTTACTAAACCTCATTTCTGTCTTTAGTTTGACTTTGCCTTCACACTAACAGATTTTTATTTGAGTCTCTCTAACCAATCACCAAAGAGATGAATGCAAAAGTAAAAAGTTCCCATTTCAGAAAAAATAACCCTTTAAATTGAATTTTGTTCAATTACAAACTTGTTCCATCTCCTTACATGTTCACCGTGACATGCTGAATACAATATATAGACAAAAGTATTCGGTCACCTTCACATTTCACCAATAGGAGCTTTTGTGACATCCCATTCTAAATCCATAGGCTTTAATATGGAGCTATAACAGTTTCCACTCTTCTGAAAAGATTTTCTACAAGGTTTGAGAGTGTCTGTGGGAATTTTTGGCTGTTCATCCAGGAGAGCATTTGTGAAGTCAGATACCAAAGGCAGCCTCAACAACAGTCTCTTTGTCTAGTTCATCCCAAAGGTGTTGGATGGGGTTGAAGTCAGGGTTCTGTGTGGGCCAGTCAAGTTCTTCCACATCAAACTTATACAACCATACCTTTATGGACCTTGCTTTTTGCACTGAGGCACAGTTATGCTGAAACAGAAGAGGGCCTTCTCCAAACTTTTCTCTTGGTGAACAGTTTGGGGAATGTCTTGCTGAGATGAAACGTTGAATATTTTTTTCCTTCACTGGAGCTGCATTCTGGAGTCCTTCCCCACTCTCACTACGCACACCTGTGACAGCAACCGTGACTGCTTGTATAATAATTAAGCATAAATTATTCATAATATAGTCAAATTGATTATAAACCCTAACAATCCCTCCTTTTACACCTCTTAAGGTGTAAACAAAATAAGATAAAGTAAACTTCATTTTAACCAGTGCTGTACCCGCATAAACACAGAGAAAATGTGAGTCTCTGTTAGATAAAATAATTTTTGAAACCTTTGGGAATCACAACATTTTAGTTGATCAGATTGTGATTAAAGAACTGACTGGTACATTATCATCCCTTAATCCTCTGTTAAAAGCTATAGCATAGGATGGTCCACTAGCTACTGCGCATAAACGCAGTAAATATTACAGGGAAAATTTTGAGATTGTTGATCCAGTAGAGCATGTACTTGAGTCACAAACAAAACAAACTTTACAGTACCTTACAGCAGTTACTCCAGCAGAAAGATATACTCAGAAAAGTTGCTGATAATCATGCGGGGAAGAGTTCTCTAAAAGAGGAGTATGGGTCTTACCAAGATGGTTGTCACTTTAAAAGCAATCACTTGTTTTCAGGTGAGAAATGAAGACTCCCTTTATTCCTTTACATAGACAATTTCAAAATTTGTAATCCTCTGGGGACATCACGCAAAAAGCATACACTTTGTGGGGTTTATTGGATTTTGGGGAACTTGCCGCCAGGTTGTCATTCATCAATGAATTCAATATATCTTGCATTACTCTGCAAAAGTGAAGCTGTGAGGTCATTTGGCTATAAAAAAATGTTTGAGCATCTTTTACATGATCTTGTCACATTAGAGCAACAGGGGGTTTTCATCCAGCATTTGGGAGCATTCATTCAGGCTACTGTTCAGTGTGTGGTGGCCGATGGCCTATAGGCTCGTGGATTAACTGGATATGTCGAGAGTTTCTCTGGAGAGTATTTTGTAGACTTTGTATTGCTACACGCCTTGAAATTCAGTCAAAGGAGGTCGAAGAGGGTAGCTTCTGCCTTTGAACTGAAGAGCTACATCATCTACATGTAGCAAGTGCACGAGCTGAGTGCCTTGAATTGTTGATATCAAAGAATTACTTCACATTTGATGGTTTAAATGAGTTGATTCAGACTTTCCCATACAAATGGGGAGATAAAACAAATCACCCTCATTTATTACCACGCTCTTTCCAAAGAATAAAAAAATTGGTGGAAACTGTCATGAGAATTGGTGTTTACTAAGACTCATACCATTGATTGTTGGAAAGCTAATTGATAAGGATGAACCAACTTGGCAAATAATACTAAATTTAAAGGATATTGTTGATCTGCTTGTTTTCCCTGTTCAAACAAATGAGTCAACTGCATACTTGGAAAGCAAAATATCAGAACATCGACATAGGTATCAAGTACTTTATCCAGAAAAAAACTAATACCAAAGCAACATCTTCTGGAACATTATCCAGGGTCGATCTTATACTTTGGTCCACTTGTTTCTTTTTGGACTACAAGGTTTGAGCCCAAGCACAGTTATTTTAAACTGTTTTAAAGACATAACACTGTGTCTGGCTAGAAAACATCAGCTCATGATTGGCTATAGTATGTTTTCACCAAGCTGTGTAAAGAACTCTCTTGGGGTCACACACACGTCAACTGTCCCTCTTGATGTCCTTAAAGATGAGGTAGCAATTTGCATCAGTCAGAAGTTCCCTGAAATTGTGCAGATGTGTATTCTGAAAGACAGAGTTGCCTTCATAGTAAAAAGAAATGAAGCTCATGGTTCAGGGAACACTACAGATCCTTCGAACTGGATCCTTCTCCGAGGGATGTTTCTGTGATTGAACTGTGAGTTGATGGATCGTTACCCCGATCCACTACTACCACTACTACTACGGATGGTTATGTTGAAAAGATACATTCATTTTCAAGGTAATGTTAAGAATAATGTTGAATGTTTAGACTTTCTGAAATTTGTAAGTAAACTTCACAAGTTTACTAAACATTTTTGGAGTGTTATTATATCTTTGTGATTTAGCCTCGTAGGAAACGGTGTCAAAATGATTTGAAAAGTTTTGATACACTGCTTGTCACGGTCCCCTGCCTCCTGGTCGGCTCTGCCTTTTTGTCTTTGTCTCTCTCTGTCTCCCCCTCCCCTTCCGTGTCTACTGTCTGTGTGTTGCAGTGGATGTCGCTGATCAGGAGCAGCTGCCGGCTGACCCAGTTTTCGGGCCCCTCTCACCTGGAGGGTGATTGGTCCGTACCTGTCCTGCATGCGATCATTATGGCAGGCCTGTTATAAGGCAGCTCTGAACTCTGCTTCAGTGCTAGATTGTCTTTGGTCTGGCAAGTCTGCTCATCCCTATGAGTCGTTTTACCCTTTTCTCTGGACTCTCACCCGTATTACCACCGTCCCGCTCATCCCAAAATTTATGTCGCAGCTGGACCGCTATTCCGACAGGTTGTCCACAGTGTTCCGGAAGAAGGGAGGAGCAGCAGGACACAAAATTGCTAACATTATAGCTGTCATTGAGCAAGTTTGTGTATAGTTACAAGTTAAAATAATTTCTAGTCTCACCAATGTAGACGGTAATTTTGTTGGGAGTTTTGTGCTGTTGTAAATTCAGGATTATTTAGAGCTCCAAATCTCTGGAAAGGTTTTAGAGGCTCACAATAAACAGGTCTGTTAATCATTTGATCTAAAGGAATATATGGAAAACCCTGACCCACTGTACAATATATCGGTGCATCAACATCACAATTTGCGCATGCACAATCATCACAGCTGGGTTCAGTCACTGATTTCTCGGTTCAGGTTGGATTCACCGGAGCACAGAGCAAAAAAATGTACTGTCACTGAGCTAATCCATGCCCTAATGTGAGAAACGTTTAATACACACAAGACACATAATGTAACAGTTACTTTGTGGATGTCTTCCATCTTCTGAATGTCAGTGATGTGTTTGTATAACATTTCCTGTTTCAATGAGGAGACCTTGCAGCTTGCAAGCACTGGCTGTGTTTCAATGAAGACCCCAACCAGCTGGTGAAGGAATACAGGGTCCAGGAGGCCCAGACAAAAATGGATCAGAGGATCCTCGGTATTGACATGATGAATCTCCAGGTGGAGATGTTGAGCAACCTCCAGAGGATGCTGGAATCAGTGGAAGGTGTGCAGGTGCTCCAAGACGTTGGTAGTGCCTGTGCTCTGCTGTCTGGAGTCATCTACGTCTTGAAGCTGAGCTATCCATGGGACCTCCAGTAAAGTTTTGAATTCATTTAAAAGATCTTGATGGAACTTGATCCTCAGAGGCTTTCAAACAAAATTCAATTACTTAAAAACAAACTGCTGGAATGAAACATAAACTCTTGTCCTAACTGTTCTTTGATTGAGCTCTATTTTGAGCATTGTGGCCTGGATGCTATTATGATTATGTTGTATGTATCTATGTTGCACTTGAAGTGTTAAACTCCTACAATAATTATCAGTTACACATGTAATGTACGTTTTGTACATGTAAAGCATTTCATGCTGTCTTTAGAATTGTTACAGGAAGGTTTGTACGACAGATCAGCATCACACATGTGCAGTTCATCATGTGTGATCAAGAGTCTCTCAGTTCACCTCCATACATATCAGGGTCTGTGTGTTTTGTGTCCTCCCTGGCTGTGCTCTCTGGCCAGCATTTTATTGTCTTGTCCTCATTTCCTGTTTTATTTTGAAGTTTGTGTCTTCCTGTGTATTGTGTTCTGTGTGCTTCCTACCCGTGGCTGTTGCCACCTGTGTTCCCTTCCCACCTGTTGCCTGTTAGTCGTTCAGTCCTGTCTCTCCTTTGTTCAGTATCGCACGTCCTGATTTGTCCCCAGAATTGTCCTTAGGTCTGTCTCCCAGCGTCAGTCTTAGCCTTCCAGTTTTTCCCTGTGTCGTCCTCCCAGGTCAGACACCAGCTCTGTCTACCGTTTTCTGTTGGAGCTTATGTTTATACGTTTACGCACCCTGCGTGTTTGGCTGAATCAACCCTTATAAGTGTATCCTGTCCACTTGTGAGTCCTGCATTCGGGTCCACACCTTCACACCGTGGCAAACCATGACAGTACCGTTCATTTCAGTTACGTTCATTGACCTGTGCACATTGTTGGTGCAGAATAGGCAGGTATAGAGCATTTTATCATGAAAAAGTTTACTACTGTAATACAGAAAGCCAGGGTTAGGATTATAAGTCATACCTCAACCAGGTTACAACAGTGATACATCTTTGATGTTCCACTGTATGTTGTTTGCTCAGTGCTGAATCTTTTTGTGCATTAGTTTGTCTCTTTACTGACTGCCAGGGTATGTGGTTTTGTTTTCCCAGCTGTTCAGTTAAGCTGTGGTTTTGACAGCCCATTGATTGAGATTTCTTTAAGTTTAGATTTTAAAAAAAGACATTTTTATTTAATATTTATTTTAGTTAATTGAGCAGGTTGCACTGGGAGTCTCGACAGTGCAAAAATTATTCTGTTAACTCCTGAACAAGTTAGTTAAATGTGTATAAAGCTCTTTATGCTGTTTTGAATGTTTCTCAATGAAAGTTTTTTGAGAATTTGGGAACTTCGGGATTTTTTTTTATCTGTAACATCTTTTTTCTGTTTAACATCATGAAACATTTTAAATTGGACAAACTAAGCTTAGGTAATTAGACTTAACTTGATCACATTATTTTACATTTACTTAATATCTTTGCATTGCTTTTATGCATTGAATTCAGCTGCTAAACTTAACCATATCACATAATAACCTAAGCTAATGACATAAACATTAACTCTGTTAACTTGGAGTTATGCAATTCACTCTTGTACAATATTAAACACTGAATAAATGGTATGAAAGTTGGTTTATTAACATCTACTTAAAGTTGTGTGGAGCCACTTGATACAACATTTTTAAGAACAGTAACAAGGAGTTAAATTCTTAAGAAAGAAACACAAACACATTTATTTTCTTCATTTTGGCCTAGACTTTGGCTCCGCTCCTTTGTCAGGTTCAGTCTGGCATCGTCTTTAAGGAGACAGCAGTAGACCGTACGTTAAGCTGATCATTTTCTGTTGCTCCAGCTTTGTATCAGCATCTCTGCTCTGTGAGTTTACCTGCTCCAGCTGTTTCTCTGTGTCATCCAGAGACACTCCCTTCGCTCCTCCCAGCTTGTGTCCTGTCGTCTGATAGAGGTTAAGTAAGGGACACCAACTTGATATTTGCCAGATCCCGAGCCTTCTCTGAAGCCTTCTCTGAAGCCTTCTCTTAAGCCTTCCCTGAAGCCTTCTCTGAAACCTTCTCTGAAGCCTTCTCTGAAGCCGTTTTCTGAATGTCGTCCCGTTTCTTTTTCTGTCAAAAGAGGGAACAACTCAGCATCATTCAGAAGGTGCTACTTCACCTGGCCTTAGCTCTGCAGCTGGGCTGTGACCCAGGATTATGCCTGGTACCCATGCACTGACTTTGATGTGAGTTCTCGCCAGCTGGTTGCTCATCTCCAAGTCATGCTGGTCCTTCCGTTGCAGCAACTCTTTTCCTTCCTGGGTGACCTGTTCCTGCGCCTGAAGCTTCCTCTGACAGTTTCTCTTGAGTTTCTCTCGACAACAGAGAATTCTCTCGAGATCATCTGCGAGTGCCTCCACATCCTGATCCTATAACACACAGGCACACACACACTAGCGACTTACAACGTGTCAGTGTTTTCTATAGTGCTCTTTTTATGAGACAAAACTGTAAACACAGTTGTCAGCTTGTAATAAAATGCAGTACCTTTCCACTTTTTTTGGCCACCTGCCCCATGAAGTCCTTGTATTTTGAGTCCCTCTCCATCTGATGGAGCAGCTGGTCGCTGCGCTGCATCAGTTCTGCACGCTCCTTTAGTAAACTTTCAATCTTTGCATCATCATCATCCTACAGGATAATACAGGGCTTGAGTTTTAGTCCCAGCCATTAAATTATATACACAGTCCAATAAAATGCAGGAAATGTGTGTGAAACGGTCTTCTACAGTACCTTCTCAGTTTTCCTTTGCAGCCTCTTTCATCGCCTGATCAAACCGTTCAACTTCTGCAGCAGCTTCTGAACCCCACTGGAATCAGAGCTGCTCGTATACAAAAAAATTAATTAGTTTTTAAGATAAACTGCTCACAATGCTCCACATAAACTCACCCGGGCTTTGAAAATGTAACCAGGTCAACTTCTTCAGTCTCTTAACGGTCAATGATTAAAAAATACAAGCTTTCAGGCTTAAAAATGACTACAGTAAGGATAAAGAATGAAAATAAATTGACTATGTTTAAGGATTAAAATTACTAGGTTAGGTTCAATGTTTACTGATTAAAAATGACCAGGGTAGGTTGCTGGATTAAAAAAAATCATGGGTTAGCTTTATGGATTAAAAAAGACAGTTAGTTAGTTCGTGCTTACATTTCAGGTAGAGGTGCTCTTTCCTTTTTTCCACCACTGTCTTTGAATTTTGTAGCTCAAGCTGTATCAAACAGATGTCACAGTCCTCACTAGAGTTAGGAATTCTGAAGTGACTGGTTTTGGGGTGAATCCTTATACTTCTTTGTATACTTCATATACTTCTTGTCAAAGTCGCTACTATGTTTTCCAGACGGAAACTGAAAACTCCAACTGTAGTGATTATGGTGCTAAGGAGCTTCTGTGCAGCTGCTGCTTCAGACACTGTCCTCTGCTTAACCAAATACAGATTATAACTTTCAAATAAAAGTTCTGAGATCAAAGTCATCAAAGGAATACTATCTGACTTTGATGACTCTGAGTTTGATCAAAGTCATCAGTGGAATACTAGGACAGTGGGTGGAGAGGCCGGCGGCCTTGGCTGTTGGTGCCATGGTCGCGGGTGGCAGTGGGTGGCAGTAATGCACTATTTTGTTGTTTGCCAACCGCCAATAAAATTTACAAGAAGAAGTAGATAGATAGATAGATAGATAGATAGATAGATAGATAGATAGATAGATAGATAGATAGATAGATAGATAGATCAGGTGGAGAGAAGGCAACTGATTCAAGATCTTGGTGTCATGTAACTCCGCGTTCAGGCTTTGGTGCAATTATTGGTTTGAAAGGGCTCGCGGCCTTGGTTTATGACGCCAGGGTCATGGGCCCTGCGCAGGGATAATACGGGTGGACAGGATACTAGTTGGTAGCGGTAATGCACTCTGTTTGCCAACCGCCAATAAAATTTACAAGAGGATTTAAGAAGAAGAAGAAACTGGACTTTATTGAGATACTGCAAAAGGATTCAAGAAGTGAAAGCTATCAGACCTTGTTCCAGTTTTTAAGGCAGAGTAAATTGTTTGGGAGGATTTGAGCGACGTTCCAGTCCACATTCCATGCCAGCTGGTGGCGGTAATGCAACATTTTGCTGTGTGCCAACCGCCAATGGAGTTTACAAGAAGAGGTGGAAGAAGTAGAAGAGTAGAAGGGATGGGATGCTGGTTGGTGGCGGTAATGCACTATTTTGTTGTTGGCCGCCAATAAAATTTACAAGAAGAAGAAGATAGATAGATAGATAGATAGATAGATAGATAGATAGATAGATAGATAGATAGATAGATAGATATGAATGAGTTAGGATTGTGGATTTAAAGCAACTGTGTAAAGTTAAAGGATTAAAAAAGACTAAGTTAATGAAAAAATGAAAATGAAAAAATACAAGCTTTCAGGCTTAAAATGGCTAGAGTAAGGATAAAGAATAAAAATAAATTCATTATGTTTAAGGATTTAAATTAATAGGTTAGGTTCAATGTTTCAAAATTTTTTAGGATTAAGAATGGCTGCATTAGGTTTAATAATTGAAATGGGTGGTGTTTAAAGATTTAAAATGAACTGTGTTAGGTTCAACAATTAAAAATTAATTAATTAGGTTTAAGGATTAAAATGTACTGGGTTAGGTTTAAGATTTAAAATGACAAGGTTGGTTTTAATGATGAATAATTAATCAAATAGGTTTCAGGATTAAAAATGACAGGATTAGGTATAAGGACAAAGAATAACTGGGTTAGGCTTGCTCAATAAATATGATCGGTTTAGGTTTAAGTATTAATAATGACAGGGTTAGGCTTAATGATTAGAAATAACCGAGTGTTTTAAGGATTGAAAGTAAATGGGTTAGGTTCTAAAATTAAAAGTAACTGGGTTAGCTTTAAGGGTTAAAGTTAATAGATGAGGTTTAAGGATTAAAAATGACCAGGTTAGTGTTAAGGATTTAAAACTAATGGATAAGGTTTACAGATTAAAAATGACCAGGATAGGTTGCTGGATTTAAAAAAAAACTTGGCTT
>VUQH01078876.1:0-17526 GCA_015106775.1 Etroplus canarensis
CCTCTTTTCACTCCCCATGCATTTAATAGTTACTGCTGCATGTCATTAAATGTTGTTTTCTCTCTCCCATAGCGTGTGCCTCTCTCTGCTCTCCTTTCTGTCTTCTCTGTTCCCTCACCCCCAACCTGTCGAGGCAGATGGCTGCCCCTCCCTGAGCCTGGTTCTGCCGGAGGTTTCTTCCTGTTAAAAGGGAGTTTTTCCTTCCCACTGTTGCCAAGTGCTTGCTCATAGGGGATCATCAGATAGTTGGGGTTTTTCTTTTAACACTGTTTTATCTTTACCCTACAGTGTGAAGCGCCTCGAGGCGACTTTTGTTGTGAATTGGCGCTATATAAATAAAATTGAATTGAATTGAACTGAATTGAATTGAATTGAATCCTATTGTAGGATGAAATTGGCCCCAATCAAGCGCAGTCCACAAGGCATGGCATGGCGTTGCAAAATCCTGTGATAGATTTCCCTCCTGAAGGTCCATTCCACTCTGTACAAATCTCCTATTTTACCACTTCCTGAGTACCCCCAGACCATCATGCTTCCTCTACCATGCTTGACTGATGGTAGTAAGCACTGTTCTTGCATCTTTTCATTTGTTCTGCATCTCACAAATCTTTTATTTGTTCCAGAGACCTTAAACTTGGACTCATCTGCTCACAACACCTTCCTCCAGTCTTCCAGTGTCCAGTGTCTGTGTTATTTTGCCCATCTCAGTCTTTTAATTGGCCAGTCTGAGATATGGCTTTTTCTTGGCAATTTTACCATGAAGTCCAGCATCTTGAAGTCGCCTCTTCACTATTGTTGCTGACACTGGTGTGTGATGGGTACTGTTTAGTGCAGGTGCCAATGAACGACCTGTGAGATGTCTTTGTCTTAAACTACACACTCTCAGATGTTGGTCTTCTTGCATAGTTGTGCATCGCAGAGCCTTCCACTCCTTTTTCTGTCCTTGTTAGAGCCAGTTTGTGCTGCTCTCTTAAGGGAATAGTTAATAGCATAGTAAGAGATTTTATGATTCCTTGCAATTTCTCGCATTGAATAACCTTCCTTTCTAAGCACAACAATAGACTGATGAGTCTCTAAAGAAAGTTCTTTCTTTCTGGCCATTTTGAGCCTGTGAACAAACAACTGCTGATGCTTCAGATACTAAACTAACCTAAAGAATGCCATGTTCTCTTTTTGCACTCTTATTAGTACAGTTGTTTTCAGCTGTGCAACACAATTGCAAAAGGGCTTTCTAATGATCAATTAGCCTTATAAAATGATTAACTTGGATTAGCAGCCATACCAGGAGATTGATGTAGAGGACTGACAGTTGCTGATAATAGGCCTCTATGCAAAAAGGAAACATATTCTTCAGTGTTACGTATGGTCAACTCTGGTGGTATGGTGCTGACACATGGACAATAACAGGTAAAATGCACAAATGTTTGTTGGCATTTGAATTATGGACTTACAGAAGGATGCTGAAGATATCATGGACCAAGAATGAAGAATTAATGAAGAAGTACTGAGGAAGGATTAACCAAAATGTCTGTTCACATGTCATACAGACAAAGAAACTCAAATACTTTGGCCACATCATTCGTCAGAGTTCACTGTATAGAGCGTTACTGGAGGGAAAATTGAATGCCAGAAGAGGAAAAGGAAGAGCAAGAACATCATGGTTCACAAACATCACTCAGTGGACAGTGACATCTGGCATACCATTGCATCCAAACCTCAGCTGCAGGATGGAACCTGATGATGATGATGATGATGATGATGATGATGATGATGCAAAAATGTACATCATTCTTTAAAAAACATCTGATTACATTTAATTGTTTGTGAATTACATGAAAAGGTAGTTTTCTTTGGAAAACAATGGCATTTGCAAGTGATCCCAAACTTTTCAGCGCTAGTGTTTATCTTCTTCTTTCAGCTGTTCCCGTTAGGGGTCGATCATCTGTCTCCAGCTCACCCTATCCCTTTCAGCCTCTTCCCTCACACCAGCCCTCTGCATGTCCTCTTTCACTACATCCATCTATCTATCTATCTATCTATCTATCTATCTATCTATCTGTGTGTGTGTGTGTGTGTGTGTGTGTGTGTGTGTGTGTAGCACTTGCTACATTAGCAACATGTGCATGACAGAACCATGCAGTTAATGAAAAAGAAAAATGCACATGCATGCATATATGCCTCAATGCCCCAACATAATGGCACACACAAATAAGCATGAAGGTGGATTCACTCATACACACATGCAAGTACACACACACACACACACAAACACACACACACACACACACACACACACACTCCCAGAGAGCCTAGTTATCTTGGAGGGAATCTTGATGTAATGTTGGCCTAACACAGACTGACATTGGTGATGTCAGATTCTTTGCACTACCGGCTGAGTAGTTAATGGCTATTAAAGGCTGTGCAAACGCTCTGATTGGTGTAGGAAGACAGTGTGATCCAATGCGTGTGTTTGTGTGTGAGTATGTATGTGCATCACTGACACCTTCGTACAATAGTTGAAATAGTGACCCAACCAAACCAGACATGGATCATATCTGAGCATTTATCCCAAACTTTGTAAACCTACCTCACATGACTATGCCAGAACATATTCTCAAACATCACCTCACTCAAGCTCTCTTGCCATATCAACACATTTACTGAGTTAACCATCCATGAACGGTTACATATCAGACCTTGACCCAACAGTTAAACCCAGCACCGGGGCCTCTGTGTGCAGCACATGGACTGGGCCCATCCAACCGTGGTCAAGGTGGGCCCCAACTACTAGGCTTGAGCCAGACACAATGAGCAGGACTGATGATTTTGAAATGATATCTATTACTGTTAGTGACAGCAGTCCCAGACAGTATGCTTTGATGCTCCTGCAGACTGACAAGCTGAGCAGAGTGACACTGATGGCTGTGGGCACAAATCAGAATTGCTTTACCGCATCGGCAGCGCCCCAGTGCTGGTATGCTCTCCCTAACCCCGGCCCCAACCCTCTGCCCTGCTCTGCTGCCCTCTCAAACTGTGGGTGAGAACTAGAGAGAACAATCCGGAAAGGTAGGGAGGCAACAGGAACAAACAAAGTGTGAGATACAGAGAAAGAAAACAAGTTGAATGCCAGTATTAAATGACAAAGAAGTGTGATTAAAAAATACATTGAAGGAAGTAGAATCATTGTGCTTTAGTATTTACCAGTAGGTTCAGATATTTTTCTTGCTTATGTACTATCAGTGTCAAATGAGGTTTTTTTTGGAGATAGAATGAATACAAAAGAGACTGAGGAGAGATGATGTACAAGATAAAGAGCAAGCATAAAGAAAACAAAGGGGAGGATAACAGAACTGTCAAGATGTGGAGCAAACTTGCTTAATGCTTTAGAAATGAGCCATGCTACTGGAATGGATTTCCCAGTGGGGGGGGGGCATATTAATCTAGGATGTGTTGACATTTCTTTGGCTCAAGGCACTTCCATTTCCACCTATAATTGAAAACATCTTAAAAAGCAGAAAAACTGATCTCTTCTAGCCTTAAATATTCACCCAGAAATCAGTTTTTAAATTTGTAAAATGAAGTCCATGGCTTTTCTGATTTTAGGGATATTATTTAAAACATTTATGCCATTTCATTGTTGCAAAAGGTCAGAGAAGCATTCACTGATCATGTCAAAATGTACTCCAAAGATACTGTAGATATGTGTTTTCTACTAACAAGAGCAACACATCTAGTTTTACCAGTACAGACACATGCTGTATCATGGCTGTCGTGTATCATGCATAGCTTGCTCTATAGCACTGAAAGAAGATCTGACTAATCATAAGTAACAAAATAAACAATTACACAAACAAGAACACTAAATGCATAAATGTATGTCCATGCACAACAAAAAGCAACCACACTGACACTGACACGCATAGCCAAAGATAAACATAATGGTGAGCAGGTGATGAGGCCACAGTGGTATCGGTCGATGTGCATGTGTGTACATGCATGTATCTGTGTGTCAGGCACACACTGTAACATCTGAACACCAGCATGCGGCTCCTCAGATGGAGAAGGGAAATGTAGTAGTGCTCACTCAGCTGAAAGGCCTCTGGCCACCATGCCAGCACAATCACTTCAGCACTTCGGGACCCCCGTTGCTCGCTGCATCTTCCTTTCCCTTTCTGCCTCTCGCCTCTCCCCCAACCCGCGTTTATTTCTGTCAGCTTCCATATTCTTGTCTTCACAGCGTGTTTGCCCATTCTTACAAGACATTTCTAGTCCGTGCAGACGAGGCACTGCCGTCGACTGTGGGGAGCCCTGGTAAGATGGTAAACAGGCACACCAGCTTCTGCAGGCAGGCTCCCCAGTTGTACACAGGGCCTGGGGACACGTCAGAGTCAGTCTTTCCTCTTATCCTTATTCTCTACAGGGACGATCAGTAGGCCTGTTAAGGCCCTGGTGTGACACCGCCTGTCCCATAACATACACCAACAGAGGCACCCAGCTCTTCCCCTGCAGTCGTACGGCCTCCATATGCACACATCACTACAATAAGGGTCCTTCAGTGAAGGCCCCAGCTTTCCTGATTTCAGGGATATTATCTGAAAAGATTGTTGCCAGTGGATAGCAACAAAAGGTCATAGCAGCATTCACTGATCATGACCATGATAAATACACAATATGATCAGAGAGCAGCATTTGTGGGCTGAGAGCTGCAACCTATTAAAAGTAAATATGTGGTTAAACATTTGAAGGAGTTTATGTCAGGACTGTTCCAATACTGCAGCAATCGAGGGGTAAATACAGGCTGCATTCAACATTCTGCAACCAATGTGAACATTGTGTTTTGTTTTTTTACTGGCCCTTTAGAGAACTGAGTGAAAACACACTATGGTGCATAATAAGCATATAATCTGGCACAAATTAATATCTGAGTCAAATTGAATCATCTTATACACAGGTTATCATGATTCATCCTGAAATAATTAGTGCTGTCATTTATAAACTGAATCATCCTTTATTAAGTTTTGAACACAATCCTTGTCAGAAAGTCCACCTCAGCATGAATTAACTGTCATTCTTTAACGTGAGCAATCCAGTTCTATTTAACTCTATAATGAAGAAAAGAATTTTTGCTATGATTCAGGGCTCTTACAGAAACTCTGCAGCCTGAGCCTGGGGTTATCATGACCTAGCAATGTCGTTGTTGATTAGAGAAGACCTTAAATTTAGCAAATCAAAGAGGTCAAGGTACAAAGAATCAGAAAGCATAATGAACATACGAATCATATGGGAGTAAAAGGGAGGGACTGTAGAGAAGAGGATAGTGATAAAGGAAAGGTGGATTGTTTGAAATGAGAAAGAATGTGAAAACATGACCAAAAAAATAATTACCATCAAGTCTTAAATCAAAATTTTTGTCCATCTTATTATGTCCCTTCAGTTGGCTTTTTAAACATCTCAGCTGCAGTGTCCCAACAGCCCTCATTCTGACAAACTAACCTGTAATGAGATGCGCAAGAAGGAGGGCTTCAACAATTGATGGCTGTCATTCTTGTAGGTTTCCTCCTGCTCCTGCCTCTGTACACCAGTTAGGGGAGGTAAAGGCTGTACATAATGATCAGTCTTAGCACACTGAATTACTATGCTGACCGTCAGCAAGCCTTTATGGTAGAGACAGTTGTATCACTGGAGGAACATACGGACCCCGGATTCCAGGGAAAGGCCCTCATTTGACTTTATGTAGCATACTAACTACCTTTGTGTGATGATTGATGGATAAGAAAAGATGCAAAAATCAAAAATTGATACTGAGATGGACTATTCATATTTAATTAAATATAACCAGATATGACTTTTAAACCAAAGTAGGGTTGAAAAAGAAAGAAGACAAAAGCCTTATATATGAATATTTTGGGGGGATTTTATGTATTTGGATGAAAATATTTAACCTCCAGCTGATCCAGAATTAAGTCCAGGATACATAAATTGTATCATCATCTCCTTATACTTATAAAATTTTATTTAACAAATTTACATAAATAACCATTACAAAATTTAATTTAAGATTAAGTACAACTGCAATTTTCATTAATTAAAGTAGAGGGAGTTCACTAGTAGACTCCAAAGTCACTGCTGGTGAGCTGCTCCAGAAGGAGATACAGACTCAAGTGACGGCGACTCTCCTACGTAAGACCAAAATGTGGACCTTCACAGCCTCCCCACAGCCAGTGTTTTCTGGCAGGTCATAAAAGATAATTGTGTTGCCTGGGCTTTTTAAGGGTTAGCCAACGAGTGCTCCAGGGTGGCCAAGAGGACTTAATGTGTGCTTACCATGACACAGAGACAGTGAGTCTATATGTCTACACCAAGCAGACAGATAAGGCATCAGTCTACCGTCTCTTCAATTTTAGGGAAGAAGGGAAGGAATGATGAAAGGATGGGAGGAACTTCTTGAGAAATGAATGTTGTTAGTTAGTTAGTTAGTTCATTTGGAGTTGCATGCACCATAACTATTCACTGAAGATGTGTGTGTGTGTGTGTGTGTGTGTGTGTGTGTGTGTGTGTGTGTGTGTGTGTGTGTGTGTGTGTGTGTGTGTGTGTGTGTGTGTGTGTGTGTTTGTGCTTATGTGTGAATGTGTTTCTGTGTGTGTGGGCCATGGCAGACCCAGGACCGGCAATCTACAGGGAGTCGTTGCCCTGTAGCCCCAACCCTGCTATAACTTCATTAGGTGTAGGTAATGGCACCGTAGTCCAGGAGCTCATAACATGGAGCCAGAGGCCCATCGGCTGCCCGCCAGCCCAGCCCACACAGATACTGCACTGGTATGTTTCTGCCTAATCTTTGATTGTATGGGCAGAAGTATCATTTAGTGAAAAGCCACTGTAACTTAATATGATACTTTTGCTTAAAAGTTAAAATAACTCAAATTTTTCATTGTTTGAAAAAAAGAAATTATATGAATTGATTCTCTCTATAATTCAGCTGTGAAATGTAAATAAAGACGAAGAGCAAATGACAGAAAAAAGTAATTGATTTTAAAGTCTTCACAAATCTATATCTTTCACACCACTGATGTAATAAAGCTGGTCCAAATGCAGTCAAAATTCTGCTGACAGCTAGGTTGTGGTTACTGCTTTGTTGCAGTCAATGAGAGAATGAGCAAAAATGTGCTGCTTCTTCAAAAATAACATATTAAACTCCTGGATAAAGCAACATAATCTTAAAATGTTGCACCCCAAGGTGTAACAATCGATTCCAAGTGGAAAGGATTAAATTGCATTATGTCATTGTCTGTAGCCTATTGTTTTATACGTTGTCACTCACCCCTGGCGATCTGCCAGCTGGAAACAATGGCAGAAAAAAAGAGAGTTTCTATATAACGGAGTGTATTCACTCTACTGACTCTAGTAAGTCACAGGGTTACTTACTAGAGCATTAGATTGTATGGAGACATGAAAACGTTTTTCTCCTATTTATAACCTCTCCACTTTTTCCCAAAATTTCCTATTCATTGTAATAAGGAGCAAACAACTAAACCCAAAGTAGCTTAGGAAAATCAAGTGAAACTAAACTCAGTTCAAAAGAACCTATTATATTCTATGTAATGTCCAAACAGGTCCTAATAAAAGACAATCAGTGTAGACTAAGAACTGACAGAGCTGCCATCAACTACATTTTAGTATGTGGATTTAAAGGTATTCCTTATTTGAATAATCAGCCTGGTCATACCCATAAACACACACATATACTGAGCCTCATAGCCCCTCTCTGAAGGAGCCCCTAGTTTATTTATTTGCCATGTGTCTGAACTTGCCTGCCTTGATGTTGTTGTGTTGTAAGTGAGTCAGAAAGGGGCCCCTAATTAAATCACAGTCTCTCCTGTTGGATTGAGACTATCCCATAGATCTATGGTAATACACAGCCTGGGGTGGAAGACAATTCCATTAGTGTAAGACAGGGGCTGTGGCTGATAGTGCTACAGATTGGGCCCCCTTCGTACTACAATACCTCTTGGCTGACTGGCCATGTTCCTGCATCTCATCAAGTTTTATAGTACTAATCAGCACTGGTTGCCTAAATCAGAATGCATCTATCCCTTGCACCTGAGTGCTAGACATACATTGTACAGTAGTAATGTCAGCAGGATCTAAGTACCTAGTTCTCAAGGACACCAGAAATAGGAGGATAAAGGGCCACGGAAAGACATCTTTACGAAAGCAGCTGATGTGCTGCTGTAATTTTAAATGTTTAAATTATTGTACGGCAGTTGAGTTCCTTCATTATTACACAAAACACAACTTTTAGATCATAACACACCACTAACTTGCCAGAAATAACAAGAAGAAGCATACTGACATATTACCAGTGCTGTTTTTTGAATCCTACAGCCTTCAGTTATAAAGTCAAGAGTATGGTCTCTGGTTCTGGCTTTTGTGTGAATTGATTTTTGACCCCACCTTTTCTGGAATAATACAATGTTCTTGCTGGTTCCTCTCTGCCATAGAGAGAATACAACTGCAAAGCAGCTTGAAAAGACATTTTTTATTCTGTTCCTTTTTCAGGAGCCCCTTTGTAAACAATATCATTGTATTTGAAATGTTAACTACAGAACTGAAGTGATGTAGTGCTGCCCTAGACCAGCTTTAACCAGCATTTACATACTATAAATGATTACACATTTTTTTGTGCAGTGGGTGACATGGTCCTAGGTTTTTGTATTTAAGTTCTGTATTTTGGTTGAGTTTGATCACTGCTTCTGACTTTCTTTGTTTTTGTATTGTTTATTGGAATCCTTCAGTTAGGGTTTTTGAGCATCTGTTCTAGTAACATTTTCAATCTAGCCTCCATTTGCATGTTGTCTATTATCAGTCTCCTTAGTATCATTTTTAGTCTCATCCTTCTTTTAAGTTCAGTCTTGTCTTGTTCCTTATTATTGATTTTCACTTCCTGTTTTATTTTGGTAGCCATTTCATCTCTTGTCTTATGTTCAGTGTTACTTCCTACCTGTCCTTGCACTTACTTTCCGCCATGTCTCATCTGCCTCCTGTTGCTCAGTCCCCAATCAGCCTCAGTGTTTATCTAGTCCTTTGTTGTGTTGCCTTTCTGGTTGTGTGTTTTCTTGAGTTCCAAGTTTCTTGGGTGTTTTTCTGTGGTGACTACATCATGCAATAAATAAAGCTTGCTTTTTGTTTTGTTTTTGTTACCCTGTCTGTCTGCTGAGTCCTGCATTTGGGTCCACATACCACCACACTGCACACAGCTAATCCTAACAGTGGAGGATTATGTAATCTATTTTAGGTGCCCTTACTTTTGGTTTTACCTCTAAAGACACTCTGTTGGATTATCTGGTTAAAGTAATGTCTGGTTTACAGCTGTTTCTTATTATTTGACTGTTTTTTCCTGTGACTTACAAAAATCACCATTTTCCCAGGTCTCAGCATCCACAATGGTGAGTATATGATACTTTGGCAAAACCTGTGCTTCATGCTGAAAATCAAATTGATATTTAAAATTTTCAGTGTTCATTTAGTGTAAAATATAAACAGAGTCCACCGCATATGCCTTTTTGGGCCTCTACTTATATTCGTTTAGTTAATCTTCAGAAAGTTAGGCCAAATGAAGGCACATGAATAGGATATGCTTTAGTAAAGCCTATGATGAAAGCCCACTACTCTTGTTTTTATTGTCCACTTCCACCAGGCAGAGTGTTGTGGGAACTCTAGAGAGTTGTGGCTGCTGTTTGATCACACTATAGGAGTCTGACCTGTCACTAAGTGGTGGCAAACATGGCCCACACACAGCGAGTGTCTATGCATTCATATGTATGCATGTGTTTCCCACACACAGTGCCACATACCTCACTAGAGGAGGCAGGTCACAACATGTCAGAGTGTTGAGGATTCATAATGGCCATTTAACCTTCAACAGCTAATATGAACACTGCTGATTTACAAGGAATTGAGTTGTTCAGTCTCTGAGCTCAGGAGCTGCTTCCATAACACCTGTTTGACATTAGCCTGTGTGAACGTCCACCAGAAATGAAGTTTAAACACATGCATTGTTGTATACAAACTAATAATAAAACCAATATTATGCATGCATTTTCCCAGCACTTGACTCCATACCAGCATATAGCATATGCCCAGCCATGTGACAGCATGGCAATGGCTCTGGTAACCAGCTGTTTGCAGCCAGGCAGAGTGACAAGGGACCGCAGGGAGCCACTGAAACTCCACTATGACAGAAGCATGATGACAAGTGATGACGACACCCTCCCTCATGCATGTGTCCCTAAACTGCATAGGACAGCACCCTCAGCAACAAGAAAGGGGGAGATCACGCACCATGCTAAGCTAATAGCCATGATATGCTCTGCTGAAGTCAGCTCTGATAGAGGGTCGGCCTGTGATCACTGCTGATAGGCGAACAATGTGAATCGTGGATGTCAGATTGCATATAAGAAAATGGCAACTCGTCTCTTGAATAGTGTTCGAATCCTGCAATGAAAACTGGAAAAAATCTTAAGCTTAGACAAATAAGAATAAGCAATTGGTTAAGGCTGTATTAATACATTTTCATTTTAAAACACTGCTTTAGAAAGAAAATGGTCTCCACCCAGACAGGCGGTTTAGCACAGTTTCAGAAATAATCTCTCTAGAATTACATGCCTGTAATTGGATATGACCTTTATGTGCACTGCGTGCATGTGTGTGCATTACTTTTATAAAATACTGTATACTAACTATAGCAAGCGGCAAAAAGAAAGCCCAGAGATTTATTGGTGGGACTAACAATGAAGACAAGCTGCCGCTGAAAATAACAGAACTATAAGGCAGTCATCGTGTCACAAAACATAAATTAAGTGAGTCAGAAACAATCTATCACCGGGGAAAATAAAGGCAATAGGTAAGGCATAACCATGCATTTAGGCTAAAATGACAAAAGATGAATTGACTTAACTATAATCTTTGGCTTAATTTTGTGACTGATAAAATCCAACCAGGACACAAACATAAAGGTCTGCACAAGTGTTTCAAAATGTGTCTGTTTCTGCCTGTCCAGACTAAGGCTCAATGTCTTTTCTGATATTAGAACTTAAGTGCTGGAGTAGTGATAGGTATAACCTTAATAAAAATTACACACAAAAAAATCACGATAGACTCTTAAGATTGGTGAGCTGTAGGATTTGACCTCAAATTCACCTGTAAAGCAAAGTTTTGGAATTATCACTCAAGTGCTAATGGAGACTGTGTTTGGTGTTTGTTAAATCTATTTGTTGCAGAGCTGTTGTGTAAACAACATGCACATGAAGATTTGAGTAGACACGCATGTACAAAAATTCAATTTTGGCTCTTCAAGCTTAGGTTCTTTACACACAAACATACACACACTACTTGCCCCTGTGACCAACTGGAGACCAGAGAGACATTGACATGACCCAGATAATAGGCCCAAAGTCTTGCCTCCACAATTTGATCAATTTGCAGTTTCCTCACAATTGCAGGCACCGTGCTGTCCCCTGCAGCTACTGTGTAGCCCCCCACACTCAGCCATGCAGACACATCACTGCTTGCCACAGCAAGATGCTCTGCCTTTCTCCCCTTTTCCCCCCAAATCACCGCTAAGCCTGCCTGATGCCTGCTGCTTGGACACAAACGTGCTCTTGCTCCTGTCATCTCTAAGCAAGCACAGACAAGAGGGAAAAAGGCTGACAGTTTGTCTTGTACCATATGCCACGTGGCAGCAAAGCCTAACTGATATGGCCAGAGTTTGGGCCACAGCCAAAGGCTCTTTTTATCTTTTTTATTTTGTTCTTTCTTGCATGTCCCTACATCTTGGGTGGAAATCTGAAATAAAAATCAATGTCTGACTATCACCAGGCTGAATTTAGTGTCAAGGCCCAACCAGTTCAGAAACTGCTTTGATTGGTTTTTGACCACTCTTTCAAACAGTACTGCTGTAGCAACCTCTCCCTGCTCATGTAAGACCTGCTGTGTTGAGGAGACTCAAAGGAAATACATTTTTTTCCCAAAGGAAAAATAAGATGTCTTAGAGTCATGATCCCCTCCTTCTCTTTGCCCAAAGAGTTGTTAGTCTTCAGCTTCTCAGGCATTAATTCACCCATGGGGTATTTCCACACACAGGACCAGGACTGGAATTTGAGCAACACTGTCAGTAGTTTAACATTTACCTGTGTGGTTATGCTAAGTGAAGACAAATTTGTTACTGCTGGTGTTTTTGACCCTCAAGGCAGCCTTCTGTCAATCATTATCCTCAGAGAAGAAAGATAGCTCAGAAAGCCTCCAGCTTTACAGATTTCAGAAAATCTGTAGGATACTGCTCACAGCCAGGAGAGGTACAAGAAATAAATGTGTGTTGTTTGGTTGAAAATGATAGGAAATGAATATCATATCCTACTTTGTGCTCATGAAAAGAAGAGTGAAATGTGTTTTCCCAATGTGATTGGGGAAGTTAAGCAATATGTGGAAATAATATGAACAGACAAGGTGATGAATAAAAACTGTTTTGGTTTTCAAATACCATTAAACACTTTTAGACTTTTTTATCTTTCTACAACACAAGATCACAAGGAAAAATACAGAAATGTTGTCATATGCTTTGTAATATAAATTCTTTTCTGTTTTCTTTTGTGTTCTTCCACAACTTATTTTCAACCTTTACAAATTATGTTTTGTGTGACAGTAATACAGTACTGTAAAAAGGTCTTGTAGTATCTGACCAATTTTAGAGGACTGTTTTCAAGCCACTTAACACTGACCTATGAATCATTATAACATAAAAAGGCTACTAACACAAGAGATGAAACAGTGTGGTGTCTACACATAACAGACCCTTTTCCAAGAACCTGTGGATAAGCACTTTGTTGCTAGCAGCCTGCTGCAAAAACTGATATCTTTTCACAATTTCTTTATGAAAAATGACAAAGATAATACCCTTTAACAGGCATAATGCAGTATTTTTGCAAGGTGATTCCCAAAGAGCAATTAGATGAAAACTTATATCTCAGCATGGTGTGCAGTGTGTCCTTAAAAAGTTTGAGGAAACTGGACAAGTGGAGTACAAAAGAAGAAGTAGCAGGCCTACAAAACTATCTACAGCAAATAAACAGTCTCTGAAAGCCATGTCCATTAGAAATGGTGAAAAAAACAGCAAGGACCTGAGAAATGCATCCAGTCCTTCAGTCGAGCCATCTACTATTCACCATAGCCTTACCAGGATTGGTCTCAGTGGAAGGGTGGCTGAGGCTTAAGGCAGGAAAACAGGGAGAAAAAGCTGAGGTATACCAAATTACAAAAAAAACTGTACTGAAAATCCATGGCAACAGGTCTGATGGCGTGATGACCAAACTTGAAATTTTTGGGGACAAATTGTCACCGATATGTATGGAGAAGAATCAGAAGAGAGGTGTAACAGTAGCTGTGCCACCTGTAAAACATGGTGGAAGGTCTGTCATGGTTTGGGGCTGCATTTCACCCAACGGTGTTGGGGATCTTGTCAAAACTAATGGAATTGTGAATGCAGAAAAGTACCATAAGATTTTGAGCCACCTTGCAATATCATCTGGAAAACGGCAGCACGACAGTGGTTCCAAACACACTGTCAATGCAGTAAAAGCCGACTTGGACAGAAAAACTCACAACAGAACACTATCAGTCATGGATTGGCCTCCCCAGAGCCCAGACGTCAACATTATTGAAGCAGTGTAGAACCATCTTAACAGAGAACAGAACAAAAGGCGGGCAACATCCACAGAAGAGCTTTGTAATATCCCTCAAGAAGCCTGGAGAACTATTTCTAAAGACTACTTTAAAAAATTACAAGGAAGCTTGCCTAGGAGAGCTCAGTCTGTGTTGAAGAATAAAGTTGGTCATTCCAAATATTGACTTTCAAGCTTGCTAGAAGTGTACAAGCTCTGATTTTGCCTTATGTACTGTATTTCCATTATGTTTGCATGTTTTAATAAATCATTGCACCTATTTCCCATTTTCCTAGCAAAGTATAGAAAAATTAGGGTTGCTTAAGACTCTTGCACATTACTTTATAATCACAGTTTAACAAGCACAATCACTGGTATACGACTCTTTGATACTGGTGTATGGGTAGTTTTAGGCCAACAACTTGAACAACATTGCACTCAGTGTGACAACTGATCTCAATTCAGGATAGAAATATAAGATGTATGTGTTTTACCTTATCATTCTATCATACCAGATACAGTATAATGTGTTTTTGTTACAGATGAATATATTAAATTCTTTAAGAAGGTCAAATATTCAACTTGTAGATTTTCCAGACCATGGTGCTTCCATGGAGAAGTCTGCTTTAGTGTGAAGTGGCTGTCAGTCATCACCTCTGTGTCATTCTTTGAAGCAGCTAAGCCCAGAACTGGGACAAAATGGTCACCATTTTCGCTCCAATGGTTCCTTTCCCGCCTTCGTCAGGGCTGTTGTATAAAGGTGGAAATAAGGAGTTGATGAAAGAAATGACAGGTGAGTGACAGATGCCTTGAGAAACAAGAAATGTGAAGGGTGGGAGAGGATAGAAGCATGCTAGCTAGTGAGGAGAAGTGCCACAGGTAAAAAGATGCCAAAGTGGTAAGACTGACGCACCTTGATGGCACTGGCAGGCAGAGGTTACACAGGTGAGGGGCAGCTTTGGGGAACCTTGCAGGCTCCTCACAGCTGTTTCTTTGCCCCTGTCAGACAGATGCACAGAGAAACACCCTTACACTGGAGTAGATGCAATCATGTGTGTTCATTTGCGTAAACATGCTCTCGCACACAGCTTTACCAAGCCAAGATAACACAGAATTTGAGTACAACAATAAGGACAGCTAAAGTGTTTATTTCGTAAGACATCAAATTATCAAAAGGCTCTCCGCAAACCTAGACACTGTAGTTTCTGTTGTAAAAATTTTTTTGCTTGCATAAAGACATTACTTTGTGCAACCTTTTAACATACACATTTGATAATTAACCTCAAACAGAGTAACTGGCTTCCAAACAGATTCAACCACTTCCTTGATTCATTACATATTTCCACCCTTACTCCCACTCCCAGTTCATAACAGGTGCCTCCATAACAGGTCACTGACTGTGTCACTCTCTCCTTTCCTCTTAACTCTCCATTTCCCCCTCCTTCTACACCCATTTTAATTGAATTTTATTTTCATTTAACTCCAGATAACCTCAACATTAAGCACTACTTGCATTCAAATGAATCAACTAATGTGGAGCCGGCACAAACATCTGTGGATGACCCTGATGTGACCATTATGTTGCAAAGTATTTTGTGTCATTGCTTTTGCTGACCTTTAAGAATATATGTCACATATACCATATCGTAGCAACATATCAAAGATGTGAGTTTACAACATTGTGCCAGTAAGGCAAGCTTAAGATTAGTTAGAGAAAATGTTATTAAAGAAAAATAAAAGATTACAATCATAAGGTGCCATCCAAGTTTTCTTTAATTTCATTAACACTTGATATATGAGATCCAGCAGACCTGGAAAAAGTAAAGATAATGCTGCTGAAAAGTGTTAAAGAAATAGTTTGACATTTTGAGAAATTTATTTATTCATGTTCTGGTCAGTATGGTAATAATAATAATAAGTATTAAAACAGCAATGCCATTTTTTTATTATAATGATTGCTCCAAGGTATTAATAAGGTGACTGGAATTCAACAGTTTAACTATACCAGCCAATTATTATACCAGTCATCAATGATTTAATAACTTAAAGAAAAAAAACATAATGAATGACCCTACATCAACAATAGATGACTTCTGAACAGCATCTAAAAACAATAATGCTTTTTTCAATGCAGACGAAATATGAATTAATCAGAAGTGTGATATTTTATTCAGGGGCCCTCAGTGGCAAGCGAGGCACCCATCTGTCTCTCATCTCACTAGTCAGCCATGTCATGTGGGACCTAAGTGAAAGAGAAAGAGAGCCTCTCTGATTGCCTGCCACCCAGCTCTTTGCTGCTGTTCAGTGTCACTGCCACTCACTCGCCGTTCTGATGTGTTCGTTCCTCTCCACCTACATTACCGTCATTCTTACTTGACACGCTTGCAAATGGAAAGGCGTACAGACTTTCAAAATAGAGAAAAGGGAAACACTTCATTTATGTTTCAGGTGTACATGGACACTTGAAAGGCAGAACAAGAGTGATATTCTTCCCTTACACAGTCTTGCATTAACAAATAAGTTTCTGAATTTCAGCTTTGAATTGTTATTGTCGTACCCAAAGAATCTAGTCTACAACTAGCATCCTGCAGTTGTTATCCAAGTGAGCTTGCTTAGGCCCCACCATCAGTGAATGGAGATGTTTCAAGCAGACTGAGAGATGAAGTGCATAAGAGGTCAGCATTCTAAAGGGGTGACCAATTGGATCATGACCCATGAGGGACAGATATGGGCAAGGGATTTAGCTTCAAAGGTCGCACCGAGGTCAAGGAGTGTCTTGCATTCCAGTCTCCTAATCCTTTCCCTGCAGTTTGGAACGCTGGCTTTCAGTGCTCTACGCATGCATGCCCACACACACACACATAAATGCATACAACTCTCATTCTGCTTTGAGTAGCTATGCCCTGCACACAAATTCGTGCATTGGTTGTGGTGATAGATTGGATAAAGAGACTTAAAATAAACGTGTGCCTCCTAGCCCCACGTCCTCCTGCTTCTCAGTGTCTAGAGAAGGCATAGGCTTTGGGTGCCCTCCCCTCTCAATTCCCTGACCTTCTACTTATCCGCCCACCTCCTACCAGGCCATCGAGTTTCCCCCATGCTGAGACACCAGAGTGCTTGGGATGTAGGTAATTTGTCAGGGCGACCTAACCCCCACTTTTCATGCTTGTGTGTGTCAGCAGACAAGCATGTGTATGCACTGGGGGCTTTCTCCAGGAATCTCCCAGACTATGTCGCCAGTCTAGGCAGTCCCAGACAAGTCAGTGTCAGTGGCTGCATAAGCAGTGACCATATTAGTAGCCATATATTGAAAGTGGGGCATTCTGACCATGGCAGTCTGAGCCATACATCAGCCTGAAGTGACATGCATGCCACTCAAAACTATGCAGCATTTGTGCCCCCTCCTCTGAACACTTTGACATTACATGGACATAGCAAATACAGTGGAGACTACATACACCAGATGATTATGTAAACTGAACCTGTCGACATTTACTTTGCAAATCCCACCACACGCTCAAAACTCACAAGCACGGTGACAAAATTGCTCCATCTGTGGCTTGGACTGCATGAAACACAGCAGTTTGTGTGTACCAAAGAACACCCAGCATCAGCCTCCTACTGTTTGTGTTGGAGTGGCCCTCCTGCTGGGTCTTCAGTAGTACCCCCAACCCCCCTCACTTCCTATCCCACTACGCTATACCAAACAGAGCCAAATAAAACACAGGCTAACATAATGTAGCAGCATGTCAGCAGTGGGCCCTGGAGCAAGACTGAAACTTGAGCCACTCTGTACCAGCCATTAGGACAAGAG